>JAJOZX010003134.1:297500-347500 GCA_023014485.1 Bathynomus jamesi
TAAAATAAGAACGCTTACAAACCATGCAAACACAGTCTTAACTCACTGTCATACCATGCAAACTACAGACAGGCAAGTAAAGAGAGTTACAGACATGCAAGTAAGGAGAGGATAAGAGAAAAAAAAAGTAGGTAAAGTTAAACAAAAAGTGGGTTAGTTTACTCTACGAGCTACATCTACGTTCGTGTTAGTCTAATTTTTTTTTATGTTAAGAGAAGAGAAAGGGTTGAGTTGTGTATTGTTGAAAGTAAGTGGATAGTCGTGTGGAAGATTGTAACGAGTAGACAGATAAATGAACTGAGTTTTTGAGGCATTGAAAGCTATAGGGGTTTCTCTGCTCCAATTACACTGGGTAACAAAATTTGAAATTTTTTTTGTTTATTGTGATTTTTCTGTCGTTTCTTAATGATTTCTGGGCGCTGATTCCAAAAATGATATTGGTTTTGCTCTATCATCAACCGTTTCAAAAATATAGGTTATCACACTTTTCATATGGCAAAGTATCTAAAGAAGGCTAACATAAATATTTTCTGAAAATAAAAACACTATTGGAAATTAATGTTTATTGAGCCAAAATTGTTTGACAAACCCAAAATGGTGCAAAGGATATAATATATATCATGAGGAGAACCGATAAAAGAATAACAAGCCTCGTTATGCAGCGTGCGTTCCTTAAAAATGCACTGAAGCACGCGACTTCCGCGTATGAACATTCTTATCCTTTCTGATCAGCGACCATACGTAGTCTCCCATCATGGAAGCATCCCAATGGCCCTCGTACCTTTTCTCCATCGTTTGAATATCTTGATGGAATCTTTCGCCATGTTCTTCACTCACATCGCCCAGGTTATCACGAAAAAAGTCTAGATGTGAATGCAGAGAGTGTAATTTTAAAGACATACGGCACCCCATTCATTTTGCCATAGCACTTAATTAAGTTTGACACTAACTCCTTGTAGTTTGGTGCTTTATGATTGCCTAAAAACCCATGAACCACATCACGGAAAGCACACCAAGCCTCTTTTTCGATCGGAGTCATCTTGGCTTCAAGGTTCTTTGAATTGAACAGCGCCTTGACTTGTGGTTCTACAAAGATGCCAGCCTTGACTTTGGCCTCAGAGAGTTTAGGGAACATGACCCGAATCTGTTGGAAAACTTCCCCTCCAAAATCTAACGCAGTTACAAACTGCTTAATTAGACCCAACTTAATATGGAGAGGTGGTAGCAGAACTATGTCAGGCTTCACAAGAGGCTCCCTGAGTACATTGTACTTTCCTGGTTGCAGTCCTTCACGTGGAGGCCACTGAACTGTTTTAGAGTGCTCAGTTGAAGCCCTGCTATCCCACAGGCAAAGAAAACATGAATATTTAGTAAACCCTCCTTGTAAACCTAACAGGAAACCAATCATTTTGAAATCACCACACACGTCCCAGTTATATTGTTCATACCTGATTTGAGTGAGCAGTTGTTTGACATTTTCATAGTCCTCTTTCATTTGAACAGAATGTGCAACTGGTATAGATGGATATTTGTTCCCATTGTGGAGCAGAACAGCTTTTAAACTCCGAGTTGAACTGACAATAAACATACGCCACTCTGAGGGTATATGTGTTAACCCAATAGCTGTGAATAGACCATTAACCTCGCTGCAATAACAGAGAGAGCCATTGACATCGTAGAACCTTGCAAACTCTTCATGCCGCTTTCGGTATACAGTGCTCTTGCAGTCTTCTCCAAGCAAATTCCACTCTTTGAGTCTGGGGGTCAGAAGCTCAGACCCTGATTTCGTCAGACCCAAATCTCTAATTAAGTCGTCCAATTCCCTCTGATTTGAAAAGTGAGGGTTTGTACTGAAAGTTACTTTATATTCTTCTTCTTGACTGTCCTCACCAGCCGACATCTCAGATGAGCTAGCTGCATCCTCATTTTCAACCTGCAAAGCAAAGGAACAAAATATAGGCATAGCTATATATGTAGAAGAGCATCAGCACTAAGAAAAATCGACACATAATGACCCACAGTCTGTAAATACAGAAGGTAAAGTAATGGATAGATACCTGTTCTGGTGGACGCTATGCTTGGATACTGAAGAGTCTCCCTTCCTTTAACTTTCCTGTACTTAGAAGCATCTACCAAGCAGTAGTAGCAATCGTCGTGGTGGCTCTTTGGTTCTCTCCATATTCTGGGTACCGCGAAGGGCATTGCCTTGCGTACTCCCCGCAGCCGCCCTTCAAGTGTGGCGCGGCAGCTCCCACAGATCACATGGGGTGCCCAGGGCTTATCTTGGTCACCCATAGGCATACCAAAATAGAGCCGATACGCGATCCAGAACTTGGTGCCTTTCACAATCTTGTGCGATACTTGCTTGGGGCCTATGTAATACCCACAAACGTAGCAGAATATATCCGGCGAGTGTTTACAAGCTCTAGTTGCCATTCTCTTTACCAAACTGTACTACATTAATCATAACCTGCAGATATAGAGAGAAGAGTTATTAAATCTGCAACAGATTACAGATTCCAGAAAAAAGATGTATTCACAACACTGAAATAATGTTCTCAATAAAAAAGGATCGATAACACTCAAATCGTCAGCACAGAGAAGCACAGAAGCACAGTACCTCAGTGCTGGTAACCATCAGACAAACAACCTGCTTTCTTTGTGTGCTCACACTTACTGACTTCTCAGACTCTGCGCTCTTCTTTATATAGCACAGTGGATGTTTCGGGCAATTTCTAGAGCAAGAAACTGTCAACGAACATCCGGATTGTTCTCAACAATTCCTGATTATTCTGATATTGCTGCGCCCATAATAACATTATACTGGTAAAACATGAAAAATGGATTATCTCTGAAACCATTGATGATACACACAAACCAAGGCCAGATTTGGACTCAGCGCCCACAAATGCATATAAAAACATAAAAAATTCTATATAAACAGAATCAGTGTTACACAGTGTTATAGATAGTAGAAAAAGCAGGCCAGGTGCGCCATAGCCGTCTCACGCGAAGCATGGAGTGACTGTTGAGAAGGACGCTTTGTGAAGCGGATGGATAAGTGAAGGATGAAATTATTGGCATGGGAGTGGATAGGACAGAAAGTGCGACTTAAAAGATCATTGATAAATAAAAGAAAAAGGGTGGGTGACAGGACAGAACCCTGAGGAACACCAGTATTAATTAATAACTTTGGGAGAAGAACAGTGACCATATACAACCGAAGCTACAAATCGGCCAGAAAGGAAATCAGAGATGAAGGCACAGATAGAAGGATAGAAACCGAAGGAGGGTAGTTTGGAAATTAAGGATTTGTGTTAAACTCTCTCAAAAAACTTTAATATGGCTATCACAATAGCAAAGGTTTCACCGAAATCCCGAAAGGGAGATGACCAAGAGCCAAAGAGACATGCAAGAAGATCGCCAGTAAAGCATCCCTTGCGGAATCCATACTGACGATCTGAAAGAAGATTGTGAGAAGAAAGGTGTTTAAGATCTTCTTATTAAGGATAGATTAAAAAACTTTGGAAAGGCAAGAAATCGAAGCAATTGGACGGTAGTTGGAGGGTTGAGAGCGGTCAACCTTCTTTGGGACAGTCTGAATGAAAGCGAACTCCCAGCAGAAAGAAAACGTACCAGATGAAAGACAACGACGAAAGAGTTTGTCTAGTGTGCTTATGTCAGCACAGAATCACAGTTCTTAAGAACAACAGGAGGGACTCCATCAGGACCGTACGTCTGTTCATGAACAGACGTGAATTCAGTCTGTAATACCGCTTGATGGGACGAGGAACTGAATTAAATAGAAACTATACCGCAAACTTTCGATCACTCAAAGTCATTGACACGATTCTATGGGTTAGGTTTGGTTGGGAGTCCAGTAGAGAAGTTTGGCAGGTTTTTGTAAAGTAAGTTCGGTTAAGAGGGTGTCGATGATTTTGGCCTATCCATACTTTAGGGATATCGCCTATAAAAAAACATACTAAAATATGTATGATGAAATAATACAGACCATTTAATTAAAGTAATTTATGAAAAAGCAGTTATAGGATATTATATATATATATATAATATATATATATATATATATATATATATATATATATATATATTAGTGGGGAACTGTGGGATTTGTAAGGCTGAATGGATAAAAATCGAGTTTCCAAATATTAACATTCCTATTCATATTATTCAAGAAGTGGCTCAGAAAAGTATGTAAAATATCCTTTGGAAGTCAAAAAATGAGTGTGAATCCTTTATTTCGAATACTGATAACAGACAGTCTCACTCTTACCCAGTGGTTGAAAAGATAAATATTGTAAAACTAAATGACTTAGATTCAGTGTTGATGTTCCTCTGTCAGGGTGCATTCTTTACGCGCCCCCCATTCCATTAAATTCGGAACATATACAAACTGATTATGATAGAAATACATAATTAATTAAAATACACAATTATTTAATACATAAACAATACATAATACATAATTAATTACAAATTCAAATTTCATTCTACGTGGCAGCTCTAAGACCGAAAATTTGGCGCCCCCCACACTCGGCGCCCTGGGCGGCCGCACCACCCGCCCTTGCCTTGATACGGCAAGTTACTATACCTCGTATATTCAAAAAACAATCATCTCCCACATCAAACACGTCATCATTTTAACGCAACTCCCCAACCATTTTATACCAAAACCAAATTATACAATGGAAAGTACGGGTAGTGGACTCCCTTTAAAAGAAATAGATATATGGAATGTAATAATAATACCCGTAAATATCAGGTAAAGTTCATCATCAAATATATTTCTTAAATCACTAAAGGATATTTCTTTACCTATTATACTGATGCAAAGTACATACCCTAAAGTGCATAACATATCTTCATTATTACCACTGTTATTATTATTATTATTATTATTATTATTATTATTATTATTATTATTATTATTATTATGATTATCAAATGTATAAATGGCTCAACGCATGATTCAAAATGAATCGTTTCAGTAAATCTTTTCTCAAAAAATATGGGGCAAATGGATTACACTTCATTCATACGATATATCGTATGTTATGTTTTGTGCAAACTCACGTATAAATCTGAAGCACTAATATACAGTATATATATTTAGTGGTGGACCGGATGTCAGTTTTTCAACATCTGCGGATGCGGATGCGGATCTTTAATTTCAATATCCGTGGATGCGGATATTTAATTAATCTATCAATATAATATAGAATTATGAATATATGACATAATTTTTCAAATTTCGTGATATTACTATTATGGCAGGCATTGCATAAGAATTAAAGTTAATATTAATGTTTTCATTAGGATAAAAATAATAACTTTCTCGAGTTTCAGCCACAGAAAATACAATGAAACAAGTTTCGTTCAATTTTCTGTTACCAGGTATTTATATTTTGAGGTTTATACAGTGTGTCCGTAAAGTCATGGTGGGATTTTAAATAGCTATATTATTGCAACGAAACATGATAATGAGATGAAAAAAAGGCAAATTGAAGAACAACTCTAAAAGAATAACTTTATTTAACGTAGTTCGATATGGGCTCCTCTGGTAGCCCTGCAGACATCTAGGCGGTGATTCAATTCCAGCCACACACGCCCAAGAACATCAGGAGTGACGGATGCGATAGCTTCCGTGATTCGCTCGTGCGAGTGATGAATATCCCTAATGGGTACACTGTACACGCTTTGCTTGACGTAACCCCACAAATAAAAGTCCAAAGGTGTCAGGTCCGGAGAGCGTGGAGGCCATGGCTTCCAGCCTCCTCTTCCTATCCATCTCTGTGGAAATTTTTCATTAAGGAATTCTCGAACAACGTTGGCATAGTGCCGAGGAGCACCATCTTGCTGAAAGATGACATTATTGTCAATAAATTGGGGTACTGCAAAATGTTCCAACATAGCTTAGCCTAGACTAACTACAAGATACAACTTTGAGAGTTGTTCTTAAATTTGGCATTGTTTCATCTCATTATCATGTTTCGTTGCAATAATATAGCTATTTAAAATCCCACCATGACTTTACGGACACACTGTATATTTGTTTGTACATTAATAATTAATACTTTATATGAAATGTGCATGACTGGGCCTTATAAGCTACTTTATAAGCTAATTTAATGGTAAATTGCATAATTTATTAGAGGTAATATCCGCATAACATCCGCAGTCAGAAGTGCGAATGCGGATGTTAAAAATGATGCGGATATCCGGCTCACCACTAAATTTTATTATATATATATATATATATATATATACACACAGTGTATATGTTGGGGTAAATGTGATAAATTGGTAATTATGCATAATTACCGGTAAATATGCATAATTGAAAATATCATGACTTAACCTAACCAATTGTCAAGGGCGTACAGTTGACCTAACCGGGCATTCAATTAGGTCAATTGAATTGAATGCCAGGTTAGGTCAATTGAATGCCCGGTTAGGTCAACTGTACGCCCTTGACAATTGGTTAGGTTAAGTCATGATATTTTCAATTATGCATATTTACTGGTAATTATGCATAATTACCAATTTATCACATTTACCCCAACATATATACTGTGAAATTCCACTCTACAGAATTATTATTATTATTATTATTATTATTATTAGTTCTGAAGGGATTAATATATCATATTGCTGTTGTTATGTTTATTATTTGTTTATTTAAGAGCCACCACTGTATACAGCTTTCCTCTCCACCGATCGACACCAAATTTGCAGGACAGAAAAGTGTTGGGGACAAGATGTTCCGGAAAAAGTCTTCTGGTACCACTGTCCCAACGCATGGGTAACTAACTATTTTCAGTCAAATTTACGCTACGGATTGGCAGGGCAGGTTAGATTTTACGATTAAGTCGGGCACGCATAAAATTTCCAGGAATAACCTTGTCCTGAAGGAGGGGTAATTAATTTAATGTTTTAATAAACGTTTCAAGATTTTGGTTTCTCTTTTCACCAAATTTACACGTTTCATATCTAGGTGCGCTCTACGACAACATGATATATTTTCCATTACCAGAGATGGGCAGTATTTAAGTACATATGTATTTAAAGAGTATTTAAATACATTTGTATTGTAATACTTGTATTTATAAATACTTTTTTCGGTGTGTAATTAAATACATATTTAAATACTTTGAAAGAGTATTTGTTATTTGAAAATACATATTTTTAAATACATTTCGCAAATACATTTCTTAGCCTCAACTGTCAGATAACAATTTGCGCCCTGAAACAAAATACAAAATCTTTCTAATCATCTAAGCCCCCTGATCCAATCGTTACTAGATGGGCCAGTTGGTTGAATGCAGCGTTTTATTACACAAGGTATCTTCCAAAAGTAAGACAGATTGTAGAAGGATTCGAGGGCAACGGGATCCTCGTTAAAAGAGCGAAAGCTGGCATCAAATCAGATGGGTTAGGTTTTCAGCTCTTACAGTTGCAAGAACAGTACTCTTCATTATGTTCTCTTTTAGATAAAATGGAGAGCACAGATTTTACTATCAAAGAAGCATACGAAGCGGTCAGTACCATATATTTTGGAGAAGACTATGTTAATATAAAAAATTATATTAAAAAGCGTTTGCAAACAAATGATATCAAGGATATAATTTTGATGACCAGGAATGCTACATCTCCATCATTATACGTTCTACTAAAAAACTGTCAACCTACCTCAGCATCAGTCGAAAGAAGTTTTTCGATTCTTCGAAAACTCCTAGCCAAAGACAGAAACTTCAAATCCGAAAATGTTAAAAACTATATTGCAGTGTTGTATAACGCAGATGTGGAATAATTGTATTTAAAGATGTTAACTGACTGCATATGGAGTGTTGTATAATATATTAGTTTTATGTGTCAATCTGTAAATAGATTATACAATTTATCACTAAAATTACACAACTAATATTTTGTAATCACGAAAATTGCTTTACAATAAGTCAAATTAGACAATTTAATGGTACATATTTATTAGGTCAATAAAGTCAATTTTGGAGGAAAATAAAGTCAATTTTGTTTTTGTTTTTAGGTCAATAAAAAATTGCCCTACTTATGAGTTACGTATATATGTTTATAAAGTCTAATAGATGATAATATCAGTAAACTAATGTTACCAAGAGATAGGTTTTAGAAAAAATTCTGGCATGATATAGTTGGATAAGTATTTAAAAATGTATTTGAAATGTATTTAAATACATTTTTGATGTAATATATTTAGTATTTAAATACATTTTGAAAATATGTAATGTATTTGGTATTTAAACACTTTTTTAAGGAAGTAATGTATTTAGTATTTAATTACATTTAAAGTATTTTGTGCCCATCTCTGTCCATTACCAACCCTATTTCATGTACATGGCAACTACAGAGTCAAAGATTGACAATAATTGCTATGAAGAAATTTTTACATTAATACTATAACTACATTTCTCGATCTTTTTATATTATAGCTTTAAATCAGTTAAAAAGATATATATTAATATATATATATATATATATATATATATATATATACGGAAAGCAGTTAAACATGTGTGTTTAGATAAATATATCTTTAGTACGGTATCTATTGTTGAAGCTTCAATTTTTTCTTTGAAATGCTATTTTGTACGCTACGTATAAGGGAAATAAGATTATATAATATAATATTATATAATATATAATATATATATATATTAATATATATATAGCCTATATATTAATTTAATACATGTATAGTCATATAAATATACAGTAATTTACATCACCTTACTTAATTACGGAGAATATATATATATATATATATATATATATATATATATATATATATATATGTGAGGTATTTACTTGTTTTTCTCGAGAAGAGATTCCCGTATTTCATCGTACCTGAAAAAGGAAGAATTTTATAAAAATACAAAGCAGCTGAGTTTACTATAAATAAATTAAAACATGAGTAGCTGTAACTCACCTTAGTCTTTGTACACACACACACACACACACACACACACACACACACATATATATATATATATATATATATATATATATTATTTTTTCACCTGCCAACAAAATAATTGCAAGGAAGTCGTATTGAACCGTTTATATTGTACTTAAAATGAGAGTTGGTTTATTTAAATTAGATGATTAATCGCTTAATCGTTAAAAAATAAAGTTGAGAAGGAACGTAATTAGAGCCTTAGCTGAAATATTAAACAAGTTTACTATGAAAAAAAACAAGATGAATAAAACATTAACGCAGCAAGCGTTAAGTGTATCCTCCATTATTATCCACTGCTGTGGGAATGGTGTCTTGATGAAGCTCCTTCCACGCTATTAAAATGCACTCTCGAAGTTAATTAACATTTTGAATATTTTGTCCGTAAACTTTGTCAACTAAACGTTCTCATATGAAACAGTAAACTGAATTTAATTCCGGACACTTTGGCAGCCAGTCTTCTGGGGGCGAAGAAATTGAGACGTTTTTTTCTCGCAAGTATGCAATGGTGTGCCGGAACCGATGAGATGGAGCGCCGTTTTGCTGAAAAACATTATTATCGTCGTCACTTTTAATTTCAGAGTGAAGATAACATCCCAATACTGTTTTGAATCAATTTTCATGCCTTTATCAACGAAACCAATTAAAGTTCTTCCTAAACGAGAAACCATTACAGACTGACTGAAGTGACTGATGTCTCTCTCGACGGATAAAGCTTTTTGGAATGTCTTGTCCTTTTGTTACTTTAGCGTACATTCTATCATTTTGTGTATTTCGAGGTCGTGCAACATTGAAAATCTTTTCATTTAAACTAAATGATACAGTAGATACGTCGTTATTTGATCTAAAACGGGGAAGCAATCGATGCCAACGTTGTACACGTTTTACTATCGACTTTTCAGATATTCGATGAACTCGGAAGCACTTACAGTAAATGTCAACTTTATTTTTTAACAACAATTGTTCAAGTTCAGTTTCTAAAAAGACTACTCATCCGTTTTAAATAAGCTCCCTCTACCTTCAGGATAATATAAAGGGTAACAGGATTTCTGTTTCATTTAGTTATCCTTAGAATTGTGCTTTTGTTTGCCCGATGTAAAAGGTAGCCATGTTTTGGGAACATAGTATATATATATATATATAATATATATATATATATATATATATATATATATATATATATATATATTATTTAGGGTGGTCCAAAATTATACAGTAAATTTTAAAAGTATCTGAATCTTAAGTCTTACTCTTGGAAATTGTTACCTATATTAAAAAAAACGTTACTGACCAAAACTTATCAAAATTAATAAATATTTAGTGGTGCCACACTCGACTTTAAATTTCTTAATTTTCTTGTTTCAAAATTCTTTGAATTCATATTCAGAAATTTCTTTAGTTTATTTCAGTTCCCCTCCATATTCAACTATAATGGAGTATTAACCACTCAGCGGTGGGGGTTTCATGGGTGCTCATCTCCCACTCATTGTTGCTGCGTTCGCAGTTCCTGCTTCAAGTTTGATTTTTTTACATTAGGAAACTGCAGGCGATGTTGCTCCACTACTTGCAGGAGAAACTGCTTTTGACTTTCATTCTTAGTTAGATGGGCATTGAAATTTTTTATTAATGCTATTCCTCTGTCGGAGTTATCATTTGTTACCATCAGTAACTTGACATACTCAAGGGCCATTTGATAATCTTGTCTGTTCTTCCAGTTTGTTGGATCATCCTCAAGAAAGGCTATTAGGAGTCCGAGCTTAGTGAAAAATAGTCGAGACGAGTGCCTTTACCATGTCTCTTTTAACATCAATGGAAATATCTTCATCAAAGAATGAAAGTGAAATAAGAAATTCACTTAGGTACCAAAGATGGCGAGAAAGTGCTTGAGATGCTGCAGAAGCAATGCTTTTGTCTTCGTATACTAGCAGCAGTTTTAGTAGCGAAAAGTCATTGGCAGTGGCAGAAGCAGCCATAGGTGCAGAAAACCATGCAGGAATATAGTGTCTAATGGCAAATTGTGCAAAACGTTTTATTCCACTTTGTTCCTTTAGAGTCATTTTAAACTGTGAGCAGAAAAGATTCATTTTTATTGCATAGATTATGCGAGACATCCACCTGGCACGATGCAAAGCACCTGGCTTTAGAAATTTGACTCCACATGGTGGTACATCTCCTAGATAGATGATTGTAAGTTCCAGGACCTCTCTGTAATCATCTCGGATTTGTGTGGAGGTTAGATGTTTCTTACAAATAACAAGCAGTTCATCACGTCCTGAAGTATCAGGAAATTTCAAAATTTTCTTTATTGATGGAGTTCCAGGCAGACTTAAAGCGTTTGAATATCGAAATATCAGGTCCGCTACTGGCGGAACAAAGACACACTTCAAAAACATTGGATGCAATAAGTTCAATTATATGGTGGTGGCATGCAATATTTAGTAAGTCTTCTCCAAGCTTTTGTTCTATTTGTGCAGTAGCTCCCTCTTTAGGACCCGTGTTCGTGGCAGTTGTGTCAAAGCACATCCTTTAATGCGATCAATTAAGTTCCAGTCCTTTAAACATTCGACAACAGCTGTTGCAATGTCTACTCCTGTGCCAGACTCGAGTTTGGGTACTGCAAGCAACTTTGATTTGCCTCCTCCTGACACCAACACTGCTAATCTTTCAACTTTTTCATTTCCAGTTAAATCGATTAGCATTTTTCCATCCCAATGCACCATTAAAGAACATTCAGGATTAAAGGATTCTTTTAAATCCTTTGCGATTTTCTCACGTACATCCATTCTCTTTCGACGAACTGTACTTCTGCTTATGGACAAGTCATCAAGATCATGATCCAATGCAGAGGCAGCAGCTGATAGCACCTATACGCCCTGTCTATCAGAAATATTCGATCTATCCAGTGCAACTGCAACATCTCGTGTTACAGGTTCCTTCTTACTTGGTTTGCTAGGAATCTTCTTGCCTGCATTATTTTTTGATGCCGTGTTAGTTTTAAACAACATTGTTTCATCTTCACTACTCATGCTCATTGTTTCATCTTCACTACCATTGCTACTTGATGAAGTCAATTTGGTAGACTTTGTTTCTTCCTCCTTTCTCTTACTTTCCCTACGTGCTAACCGTTCTTTAGCTGACTCTCTCTTCCTTTTACGATCTTCTTTCTCTGATAATGCTTTGTCAACGTTAGCCATATATCCTGTTCTTCCCTTCTGTTTTTGAGCTTGGAGGAATTCTCTGTCTTCTTTAATCTTGCTCATCTCGTGCGCTTTTTGGTGAGCAATATCAAAGAGATCGTTTAAACTGTCCTGAAACAATCTCTCTTTCTCACGCTGAATTTCGGAGCACCGGAATTTTGATTTTTGGAGCGTTCTATATTCCGTATATACTTTTTCAATCATTGGTATAACATTATAATCAGCTCTTGTTGGAATTCTAGCTTGTTCCCAAAATTCAACTACCTCTATGTAAACTGCTTTAGAAGCTTCTCTTAGAGTTTTCTTTTCCTTATGTAAATAAGGAAGTTTTCTCCCGCATATCATTTCAATTGGTTGTCCAATGAGCCATAATTTGGTATTTCTGCAAGTTTTCATTGAGGAACTTGCCATTTCTAATATGATTATTTACTATTGCAACACTGCAAACGAACTGCAATACACTGCAAACAATACACTGCAAACGACTGCAAACAATACACTGCAAACGACAGGTTGGCAGAAGACTGAGGCTTGTGAATAAAAAATACGGTTATTATAGACGCAAGATGAGCACTTAATGGGAAAAGTGACAAAATCTATTTCATGGAAAAACGTGAATACAAGTATCAACAGAACAGATGCGATTCTTACCTCAACGTGTTCAGTACCGCTCATACAAGATGTGCTTTGGAATATTTAACCACAATAAGCATACAAAAATCTATATTATGCCAAAAAATGCTACATATCGAAAAAAATTTCGTAAAGACAATAAATCTATATTATGGGGAAGAAGCAAAAAAGGTTTTTAAAAACATCTAAATTCAAATGCGATGTGGCACCACTTAGAATTTTTTGATCTTATTAAAATTTTATATTTAGAGTTTTTTCAACATAAGTAACAATTTTAAGGGGTACGACCTACGAATTTTCAACATTTATTTTTTTGGACCACCCTAAATATATGTAAAAATGAACAATGAACAATTCCTATACAATCATTATATGGATTCATTGTCTTCATGCAGTACTTATGTTTGTATGGTTTTTATGTTTGAATGTTCATTTTTACGTAAGAAACCAAAATTGCCAAAGCGAGTTTTGGATAGAATTTCGATTACTGTATTTCTCTAATTCATCTTTTCTAATAATGACTTATACTGTACGTATGACATAATGTGAATAACTATAACGTCATAAAGTAACTTAATTCTCTTCACGTTTTCCATACCTTGAACACTGAATCACGTGTTTAGTATTTGGACATCTTCCGTATTCAATGTATAATAAATTCTTGACCATTATCCTATATCATTTTTATTAAATATTCATTTTTACTCGTGTCAGTCTACGAAATGGTACGAAACTTTATGCCTCCGTACCTGTTCGTTCAAAATCGCGCAAATACGTTTGCATGTATTATTTTTTTAATTATTTTTTTTAAGTGCGTTCATCCCTCGCAAGATATTCATAAATGCTTATGCAAGTGTACGCAATTCGCTAATCACAGCATAACTCGAACATCTGAAAACGAAAGACCTCCTGTCCCTCTGATTTCAGATTTATAACTTATAATCGTGTGTGTCATGTTGTGTATAAATTATCTCGTATGTGCCCATGTACTTTGTGTTGTACTAATAACCATATATAATAACCATATATAATAACCATATATAATAATCATATATAAATATAAAAACACTGTAAGAATTGTAAACGATGCCTCCTTAATTTTTAGATTCCGGCTTGAACCATGGTCGAAAGAGGTCGAACCTCTACCCCTGTAAATTCAGAGCACTACTTGTACATTTTTAGAAGTAAATTACAGTGAGAGAAACTTTTTTTTTCTCCTTCGAGTTGGGCTCTCTTCCGAGAACTTAGTAAATAGAGAAAACAGTTCCCGATAAGTTATAAAAAGAAAATCGGCGAATCGTCAGAGAAAGTGTCAGAGTATTATAGAAAGAGAAGAATTAACAACTGTCGACCCTATAGCGAGAGAAAGAAATTAGAATATTATAGAAGAAAAATATCGCGAGAAAATATCCGTTGCTGCCTCCCAACCAGGACCCCCGTCGATTCGAACCACCCCAGGGCCATAGACGGAGGGGTTAAATGGATCTTTTCGGTTTGATGGCCGGCAGAAAAAATCTTTTTATTTAGTTAATGTTTATTATATTTCAGAATAATATATTTTACTTTAGAAAAATGAAAAATAGTATCAAGAAAATAAAGTTGAAAGTGATAAAAATAGCAAAAAATAAAACATTATAACGAAAATTTGAAAATATTCTCTCTGTCCCACAGACCCTAAAACACGGAAACGGCTTTTTGGAGAGAAAAAACTATTAAGTAAAAGTTGCTTAAAATTAATCGAAACCTACGGGAAAATTATTGAATGCTCGGTTAATTGAATGCCTGGTTAATTAAAAATAACTACATTTTGAGCGCACGAGGGGAGTATTTGGCTATATCAAGTTGTCTGTGGATGAAGGGGGGGGGGGGGGGGTTGAACTATTCATTCGTGGAACAGTCGCAAAATCCCCAGTGTGTCGAATTCGCCCCTTGTACTCTCGACGCCTTATATGTTACAGTCACTATGTAAAATTAGTCAATTTATAAATTGACTGAAAGGCAATGTGTCAAATTGGTGATACACACCTAACATAAGCTTTCTGGCAATGCTGCATATACATGCCCACTGGGATTTCTCAATATGTTGCCTAAAAAATCATGGCTAGGTTAAGTTCAATTAGGTATTAAGTAAATTGAGCATTTAACAAATTGTCTAAAATTTCAGTCAGTTTATAAACTGCTTGATTTTAGACTGACTGTAATATATATCCTATATATAGAATGGATTTCACAATTAAACACGTGAAATTAATAAATGATGCACACCCACAGGGAAAACTGAAAAGGGATTCCGAGGCCTTTCGTGTATTTAACATCACAGCTTATTCATAGGATGACTAGGCAAGAGGAAGAATGTTGAGCGCAGATAAAAGAGAAGAAAGATAAGCAAAAGATTAAGGGGAAAACGCATGTTAACAAGATATGATCCATTTTGCAAGTTCCCGAACTGTTATTGACATTATTTACAAACTATACAAATATTCCTTTCAGTTATGCTTTTATTTTTTAATACAATTCTAGAGCTTTCCTAATTCACAGTATGATTATATCTATACATATGGTTCAAAAATGCATTAGAATTACGTATTCGTCGTTCTACAAACATATTTATGTTTTAATGTAACATCTAAAGTTTTTCTTAGTTTTGCCTATCTATATATAAACTGAATCGAATTGCTTACATTCGATTGAATAGAACCAACCAACTGTATTGCTGTTTTTTTTTATTAGGCGAGATTTAATAGTATTTTTATAATTAAAGACCATATTAATTCCAGTTGTTTAAAGTAAGGTCGGAAGGTGTTTAAAATTTACGTGACAAGGGAGGCTAAGAATATTTTTATGATCAAAAGAGGATATTTTTATGTAGTGTGAACTACACTATTATAATATCTACGTTTAGCTTTACCTAAACAATTTTCTAGAAATGGAATAGGATAACACAGCTTAGGGGCCGCTCACAATTATCACTATTTTCATAAATGTACAAAGAGTACACTTTTACAAGCAACCCCCCCCCCCCCCCCCCCCAAAGTGTACAAAGAAAAATGTTGATTTTTTTTTACAATGTATTGTATTGAAAAACTAAATATATACAAGTTAATATTCACACTCAAATTTTAAAAAAAAAATGAAATTTAGCACTATTAAAGGAAACGTACTGACAATACAAAATCCAAAACTGTCACACTATAATATTAATACTCTACGAAATTGGCGGAAAATATGGATCGACAGTTTTCGTACTTCTAAAAGCATACAACGGCCCTTAACCCCCCTCTCCCAACCAGCGTACGGTTTGTACGCTCGTGAAAATGTTGATAATTGTCAACGGCCCCTTTATATCAATGTTCATAATATTACATAATTCAGAGTCTAAAATTTCGGTACAAACAACCCTTAATGCCCTGAGAAACACAAGAAAAAAAATTGAAGATTTTATCTTTGGGTGTTGGTCAGCATAAATGTTAACACACGACTTTTATTAGTGCGATTGCGAAAAACTTCAAATCTGAATTGATTTGCGCAACTCTGAATTTTTAGATTTAGAAATGGTAAGTATCTGTCATTTTCCTTTTCACAGTAAATTTTATTGACGGAACTAAATTATTAAGCTTTTAAGGAATTCATCAACATCCAAATTATGAGGCCACAGAGATAAGAAACTCATCCATACATACCAAACTACGTTGAAATTTACAGTAGAGGGCAAAATTCTGGTTTAAAAATTCCATAACGACGCCAAACGAACTGAAATTTTAATGACATGATTCTGATTCTCTGATTTGCAGTCGTATGAAATCATATACTGTAAAATAATATAAAGATTTTTTTTTTAGATTCTCGTATAGTGTTTTTAATTAAAAACATTATATATATATATATATATAATATAATATATATATATATATATATATATATATGACATGATATATAACCGCGCCTCGGTGTTGTAGTGGTTAGCGTCGTTGACTACGAATCCATCGGCCCCGGAATCGAGACCCAGTGAGGGCAGCCGGCGCGCAGCAAAACCCAGCTGTTCATCCTTCCACACAATGAAGAAAGTGGTTGGTTAAGACGCTGTGATGCTGGTGGGGCGTGGTTCGGATTCCACGTTAAACTGTCGGTCTAAGGTGGAGTGAAAAGCTTGACCTTCGTCGGAATGAACAATTCGGGGGGAAGTTAACCCAAGGTACCATATATATATATATAACTGCAATGACCGCGCAGTATTAACGTATAGAAACGACGTAAGTATAGAGGAGTGTTCTGCACACAAGGAAGAGAAATAACAAACAAATGAAAAATAAGGCACCCGCCCGGGAATCGAACCCAGGATCTTCCAATTGCCGGTCAGACGTGCTAGCACGTCTGACCGGCAATTGGAAGATCCTGGGTTCGATTCCCGGGCGGGTGCCTTATTTTTCATTTGTTTGTTATTTCTCTTCCTCGTGTGCAGAACATTCCTCTATACTTACGTCGTTTCTATGCATATATATATATATATGTTAAACACAGACCGTGCATGGAACAAGGAACTCTTCCTTGTTCCATGCACGGTCTGTGTTTAACATGTAAGTTTCTCAGGGGACCATTCTGAGTTTATATATACAGGGTGTCCCATAAGTCCGGCATCATAGGAGAAAATTCATATTTTTCTATTTCTACAAACCATAATTCATATTTTTCTCTTTCTACAGGCCATACTGTCTATGCTCGGGATGCCAATTTCCCGTCCACCATTCTGTTCAGTGACGAGGCTGTTTTTTATGGAAATGGTGAGGTAAATCGACAGAACACCCGCTATTGGTCTCAAAACAACCTTCACTGGTATACCTCTTCAGAGGAACAAGGTGCATCTCGGGTGATGGTATGGTGTGGCATTTGGAAGGATCGCATCATAGGCCCCCTCTTTTTCGATGAACATGTCACTGGAGGCACCTACCTACGTATGCTCAAGGAAGAAGCATTTCCCAGTGTCTTGAACGAAGAAGGAAATTTCCCAACATGGTTCCAGCAAGAAGGCGCTCCTGCACTTTACAGCACCCAAGTAAGGGAACACCTGTACCAACAATTCCCTGGTCATTGGGTAGGACGTCGAGGGCCTGTGGAATGGCCAGCTAGAAGCCCGGATCTCACGCCACTAGATTTTTATCTCTGGGGCCACTTGAAAGCGCTGGTATACGCAGAGAAAATTAGGAGTGTTGAACATTTGCGGCAGCCCATTATTGGGGCATGTAACACCATTACTCTTGACATCATTCACCGTGTGCTTGCTGACTGGGTATCACGTCTGAATTTGTGTATTGAAAACAATGGTGGACATATTGAGCACGTTCTGTAAATAAAAGCTTTTGTTTTGCCTTTTTTTATTATTTTTCCTATGATGCCGGACTTATGGGACACCCTGTATATATATATATATATATATATATATATATATATATAGCGCGATGGGTTACACTATAATTAATGATGATAATTACGTTAATTGATAATGGTAATAAGTGAATGTTATTATGGATTTATCTCCCAAATATTGTCTCCCCACTATCCCACACTGCATATAAACCCGTACAGAGTCAAGAAATGCAGCGCAAGAGCTGTATTCATCCAAAAGATTGGGGTAGAACCAATTTCTGAGTGCGAAGTTGCGAACCACTCGTATAACGCTCAGTAATGGCGCTCGATCCAACTTACTATCTAATTCAAGCTAAGATTTACCTCAACTAAAATAATATTAACAAAATAGTCTAATTGCTCCTCTCTTAACTCTTCAGTAGCATGGTGGCAAAATCTCTGAGTGCAGAGCAATTGCATAATGTTGCAATAGTGCCAACCCCCACCCCCTTTGTTGCAAGGCACCCCTCTTTGTAACCCCACCCCCTTTGGTGCAAGGCACCTCCACCCCCCTTTGTTGCAAGGGGGGAAACCTCTTTGGGGGAGAAGGTGGGAAGGCCTCAACCCCCAAAGGGGGATACCTAACCTGGGGGAAACTCCTTGGGGGAGAAGCTGGGACGGCCTCAACCCCCAAAGGGGCATATCTAACCTAAGAGAGAGAGAGAGAGAGAGAGAGAGAGAGAGGAGGAAGGGTCTTCGCTTGGCCAGAGTCAAACGCATATGAGTCCTTCACCCACCCTGCCGCTCTCTTATAGGCCCCTAATCAGCCAGTTGGCTTAATCAGACAGTTGGTTGAGTTGCCAGATTGCACTATGTATTAAATTATTCCATATATTAATCAGCCAGTTGGCTTAGAAGGTTGAGTTGCCAGATAGCATTAATTATTTATTTATTCCATATATTAAGCATCCAGTAGGCTTAGAAGGCTGAGTTGCCAGATAGCAATATTTATTTAATTAATCCTTATATTCTTCCGTCATCTGGCTTAGAAGGCTGAGTTGCCAGATAGCAATATCTGTTTAATTATTCCATATATTAATCAGTCAGTTGACTTAGAAGTCTGAGTTGCCAGATTTCTTTATTTATTAAATTAAAGCATATATTAACCAGCCAGTAGGCTGAGTTGCCAGATAGCAATATTTATTTAATTAATCCTTATATTCTTCCGTCATCTGGCTAGAAAGTTGAGTTGTCAACTTCGTTACTTATTTATTAAATTATACCATATATTCATCCATCAGTTGGCTTAGAAGATCGATTTGACAAATAGCAATTAATTAACCCTTTATCTCATGAATTATAATTTTCTGAAGAAAAAAATATTTTCGGTATTTTTTAAAGTATTTAGGTGATATTAATGAGGTTTTCCCTAAAATCTATGTAATATTTATGTTCTAAGTTAATTTAGAGAATGTTGCTCCTTGGCAACCATGAAAATTGGGATAAATAATAGGGGTAAATATGAAAGTTCGCAAGGATGGAAAAATTTATTGTTTTTGACAAATCAAAATAATTAATATATACCTTTTACAAAGAAAACATACTTTATGTTGTACAACACTTATTTTATGGAGTTTTTTTATGGAAATTCAAAAAGCAATTACGCTCCTTTATGAAGCATAAGTAAATATTACACTTGATGCAGAATACATAAGTATAGCCTTTAGGACAGTACCTGCATCTGTGTTTGTTTTCATCAAAATTGGGAAAATGACCATAAAAATCGTACCGATAACACTAGGCAACAAAGATTTTGTTACAGAAGACCAAATAGGTGCTCCTAGCTAATTTCGGTATGCTGATTTCAAATCTATAATTAGATTTTTTCTATCACGTCTAGATTTTGTGTAAAATGCAAATCACTTTTAGTAAAATTTTCTAGCACGTCCAGATTTTGGTTTTAATCGGCTTAATGCCAGTAATATGAAACTTGCTTTTCAAGGTTAAAGCAATTTTTTTTGCCAACTATATACAAATTCGAACAATTTTGATAAATAAAATTTATCCCGAGTTGGCAACACTGAGTCAAGAGCATAGTAACGGGCAATGGCCCAACGGTCAGTCGCTACGTGACAGTCAAGCAGAACGGTTGTTGAAGCTCTCTGCTGATGAGCAAGTGACAGGTTGTGGTGACTTGTGTGTTTTTATAGCATTTGTTTTGTACTACGGTGTGTATTTCTTTTTATTTTGCACATCGTAATAATTACTTTCTACGTTTTTTCAGATATTGTATGGTAATTCAAAATGGCATCAAATAGACGTGCTTGTGTAAATCACCCAGACAACTTCTGCTTTGTCTGTGGACAATATACACCTAAGCCACAACGTAGAAACATAACAACAAAGATTAAACTTGCCTACAAGTGTTATTTTGACTGTAAGCTAGGAGACCAACAGAGGGACTGGGCACCACATATTTGCTGTGCACAGTGCAATGCAATGTTAATAGCTTGGATGAATGGTAAAAGAAAAGCTATGCCGTTCTCAGCCCCCATGGTTTGGCATGAGCCGAAAAATCACTTCAATGATTGTTATTTTTGTTTGACAAAGATTGCTGGTTTCACAAAGAAAAACAAATCAAAGATCACGTACCCAAACTGCGAATCAGCAATGAAACCAGTACCACATGATGAAATAAATCCACCACCAGTTCCACCAGCAACGATAACAGACAGCAGTTCATCTGAAGATTCTGCTAGTGATATAGAAACAGGGAAAAATGGCATATATGTTCCAGATGCAAATATTTCCCCACATTTGTTAAGTCAAGCGGAGTTAAATGACTTAGTGCGCGATTTGGAATTACCAAAAGAAAAGGCAGAGTTGCTTGGTTCAAGACTTCAAGAATTTAATCTTCTCCAACCAAACACCAAAGTTTCCCATTTCCGCCATTGCCATTTGCAGTTTTCATCATTTTACTTACAGGAAGAAAACGTTTGTTTCTGCCACGATATCAGTGGTCTGATGTAAGGGATTGGCTGTCGCTATGATCCAAAAGAATGGAGACTGTTCATTGACTCTAGTAAAGCTAGCCTTAAAGTTGTATTACTGCACAACGGCAATGAAAAACCTTCAATACCTGTAGCACATGCCACTGGCCTTAATGAGACTTAGGAATCGATGAAACTGCTGCTAAGACTCATCAAATATAAGGACCACACATGGAATATTTGTGGCGACCTTAAAGTTGTATCATTACTTCTTGGGTTACAGTTGGGCTACACAAAGCATATGTGCTTTTTGTGTCTATGGAACAGCAGAGATGACAAGAACCACTACAAAAAACATGATTGGCCATCTAGAACTGAACATGTTGTTGGTAAATACAATGTGAAACACCCAGCACTTATTGACCCTCAGAAAGTACATCTTCCACCACTTCACATTAAACTTGGCCTTATGAAAAATTTTGTGAAGGGTATGGATCATCAAGGTAGTGGTTTCCAATATTTAAAGGATAAATTCAAAGGAATATTGACATGCTAAGCTAGAAGCTGGAGTTTTCACTGGACCACAGATCCGCAGTGTCATCCACGACTCATCATTTCCATCTAACCTAAATGAGAATGAACTAGGAACATGGACATCTTTCGTTGAAGTTGTCAAAAATTTTCTTGGAAACCACAAAGTTGAAAACCACCGTAAACTCATAGAAAACATGCTTAAATCTTATGAAATAATGGGATGCAGAATGTCTTTGAAAATTCATTTTTTACATTCTCATCTTGACTTCTTCCCGGCCAACCTTGGGGCTGTAAGTGACGAGCATGGTGAGCGCTTCCACCAACAGATCTCAGTTATGGAAAACAGATACCAAGGTAATTTCAACCCAAATATGATGGGAGATTATTGTTGGTTCCTGCAGAAGGAGAGCTCATCATCCTACAAGCGACAAAGGAAGAGGACACACCAAAGTTTCACTTAAGAACAGGAATTTGCCTTTCAGTAGTAACAACAAAATACTAACGCGCTTTGGGTGGATGGTTGGGCGCAGGGGTGGTAACTCCACCAGCGGAATTCCACTGTCTGTCTTAAGCCAGAATAAAGGAGGAAAGACATCGCTGTTCACTAATTATTTAAGTATGCTTAACATAAAACGTGGCACGGAAAAGTAGCTTAGACGGCTTTCGTAATAGAAGCGGGTGAGAAAAAAAATGAAAAATAGGGGTTTTTGGTTACACAAAATCTGGACGTGATAGAGAAATTTTGATATCAGATCTGAAATCAGCATCAGCGCTTTAGTAGGAATCAGTAGTTCCCGTGTCTGTAACAAAAAAAAAGTTGAAATTTGTTGCCTAGTGTAATCATCGGTTAGAATAGGAACTGCTGCTGATGTTTTACACTTCTTTTGAGGGGGCTGACAGGAAAGAGGTGGCCTACCTCTTGGAGGAGTGGTGAGCGTTGACTTTCTTACCATGGTCAGATCATTTGCAATACTAATTTGGAATTCTAACAAAGACTTGAATTTGTTGTCAGCATACAACATAGCATAGTGACGTCTATATAAAAGCCATCCATTAGTAACGGCAACTTTGACAAGATAGAAAAAGATGGATATATACCACTTTTTACGCTTGAGCTTTATTCTGTACAGTGAAAGGAGCATATCAGAAAGGTCAACTCCGCCCATAAATTTATTATATTCATGGACCATTTCTGGGCATTCAATTTCAAGGAATACTTTATCTTTTGCAGACCATCTCTTAGCCTTTCTTCCTTCAGTATGGTTCACATAGGTTGAAACTAGGTGGACTGTACTGTTATCCTGCCACTTCACTACAGTTATGTTTGATGAAATGTCTACCCTCCAGTCATACGACCCTCTTCCTTTGGCTTTCAATTCTTTTTCACTGGAGAGGATCTTTTGTGCACCCGCTAGTCGATTTGATCTTACAGTCCCAAGAGCTAGAATCCCCTGTGAGTGCAGTTCTTTCAGAAGTGGCAAAGATGTAAAATAGTTATCAAAGCAAAGTTTGTAGTTTTGATGTTTAGGCATGTTTTCGCATAACTTCATTACAACATCCCCAGTACAACCAAGAGAAGATTGTGGATTATCAGATGTTTTTCCAGTATATATATCAAAGTTATAAATGATACCTGAAGCACCACACCTTGTGAAGACTTTATACCCCCATTTGTGGGGTTTCTTGGGAAGGTATTGCTTTAGTGAGGATTTACATTTTGTTGGGATCATTTGCGCGTCGACCGAATTATATTCTTCACTTTCCAACATTTTGCATTTTTCTAGAACCGAATTTATAATTGGCCTAATTTTATAGAGCTTATCATATTCCGTAGAATTTCTATCCGGAAGTTTGGAATTGGCGTTGAAATGTAAAAATTTGTTAAGATTTTCAAATCTGTTGACACCTCCTTTCAGAGATTTTGTAATTTGAGGCAAAGGTGTAGATGGATTCCAGTACATCCGATATTGAGGATTAGGATAAATACCCATATACAAGAGTACACCAATAAACTGTTCTATTTCTTCCTTGTCAGTATTTATTAGTTTACACCTCAGGTTATCTCTCGTTTTTTCTTGAGCACAATAGAGATTTGTCTGTTGTGTAATATACTCAATCAAATTATCATCAAAGAACTGTTTGAAATATTGAAACGGAGAAACAACTTCATTTAACTCAATAAACGTTGTTCCGGAGAATGTTGAGGGAACTACGGTGGCTTCTCTTTTCCTCCAACGGGTTTCATTTGAAGTACTTGCCATGTCAGGACTTTCTTGTCTTTCAATGTTTATATTTTGATTGAGGAATTTCTTCTGTTGGAACATAGTCAGGATCGTCCACGTCATCATCATATTCTTGATTTAGCTCAGCACGTTCTTCCATGTTGGTTCTTGAGGCCTCCTAAATAAAAGTAATATGTTACAAATCTAAACATAGTTTGTGAATTATTGAACTAGAGAAAGGGTTTAGAATGTATTCGAACACAAAAGATGACACTGCAGGTCAGCAGGTCTTTGCTACTTGGGACACAAGAAAGAATGGCATGGGAAAACCTTCAATTTTGTTTATAAATTAGGTATGAAATATTGTATTATATATATATATATATATATATATATATATATATATATATATATATATATGGATACCTACCTAATATATAAATAGGCCTATGCTACACGCACATATCCAAAACTCAAGAGTGGGAATAACCTTCTTCCTAAAAAAAACATATATACCTATATATTATATAAGCCTATATATATATGGATACCTACCTAATATATAAATAGGCCTATGCCACACACACACATATCCAAAACTCAAGAATTGGAACAGCCTTCTTCCTAAAAAAAATATATATAGGGCCTACTTATATATTGTATAAGCCTATATATATTATGAAAACTTGGTAATTAGCAACACCTACGTTTTTCTCAAATTGAGCAATTTCATCCTCATTTTTATCAGAATCACTCTCATCCGAATTATCATTATTTGGCAATTCTTCATAAACAGCACCACCCGCTTCATAAATGCCATTATTTGAGTTTATTCGTATCTGAGTTCGCCTTTTGCTATAAAATGCGGAAGTTTCCATCTGCAAAAAATAAGTTCACAAATAAGACTATTCATACACTTCAAAACCATAGTGTTGCCCTCAAGCAACATTTAAAAAAAAGCCTTTTTTCCCTTTTATAATTTCAAATTTGAATAAAACTAAACTTAGCATACAAATTAATCGAATATAACATTTAGAAAAAAAAGTAACAATATCAAAAACATAAAGAAAGTAATTACTGTTTAGCTATAAAATAGGCATGACTGCAAGAAGCAAAAAAAAGTGATTTTTAGAGAACAAAAAAAATATTAAAACGTACCTTCCACGTCGATGGCAAACGTAACACTGCTTTGTCAGGATTTAATTGAATGCGCGGACTCTGACTCAGCCTCATATATAACTGCCAGATGTTTCTATATACATTAATTTGAAATGTTGCCGCTGAGCAACGACATGAGATAAAGGGCTAATTATTCTGAAATCCGAAACCAAACAAATTGTATAATTGTGCACAAGGAATAAATAAAACACTAATACATCATTCTGTTTATTTTAGCTGAATTAATGGATATACAACGGGACATACTGTATATATGGTCAAATAATAGAATGGAAAATATATAATCATACAGAACGGGGCATTATCAAAATATTAGTACAGGAAAAATATATATACAGTTATATTAAATATATATAATTATACAAAACATAGTATTAACAAAATACGTTCTACGATGCAAAACGCTAAACTCGCATTTTATATTCTATATCCACATCGCCATTACTTTGTACGATGTGGTAAAACCGTCCAAGCACCACTTCACCGTTTAACTGATACGACGGTCTATACTCGATATAAATGGCTTTCATATCGTTCAATACTATTTTTGTCCCCACTTTACACTCGGCGGGTAAGTTATCTTTAAGCACGGCTAGAACACAATCAAAAGCACGCACAAAAATGTCATCGTTACCCACAACATTAAATACAAGTTTATAATCATGCCTTTCCAATCGGGGATTTTTCTTAACGCCCCGCCCCAAACTTTTCAATCGGGAACTCTTCTTTACTCGGCATAGCGGGATCGGAAATAATCTTCCAAATCGTAACGACACCTATCCACTATATAGAGTCGCGCGTTAAACGGTTGCTGGGCGCTCTAGCCATCAGTCCGGTCCGGTTTCTGGGCGCCCTAGGCATCACCCCGTCAGGTTGCTGGACGCCCTAGGCATCACCCCGTACGGTTGCTGCCAAATCGTACAGGAAAAAAGAACAACACCACAGCCAGAAAAAATGGTAACCATGGTGATAGCCATGACCTAATGATCAATTGGAGTTCGAGACCTGTTGGTAACCATGGTGATAGCCACGGCCTAATGATCAGGAAAAAAAATTGGTTTCCAGACCCGGAGCGGGTGGTAACCATGATGATAGCCACGGCCTAATGATCAGAAAAAAAATTGGTTTCTAGACCCGGATCGGGTGGTAACCATGATGGTAGCCATGGTTTGGTAACCATGGTGATAGCCACGGCCTAATGATCAGAAAAAAATTGGTTTCCAGAACCTGAGCGGGTGGTAACCATGGTGATAGCCACGGCCTAATGATCAGAAAAAAGGAAGGAAAAAGTTAATCTAAAAATCATCATTGCTATCCAAGATATCATATTTTACACCCCACTACATCACAAGTCTTTACCTGACCCTCATGGGTAATAAATTAGCTTCCACTTTTATGGTATCATAATAAGTACGTTTGACTTTAAATTAACTTAAAGTTATAAAACGGGATAAAACTACAAAACGAAGCATGTAATTTCATTATTTACGCCCCGCCAAAAAAAAAAAGAATAATCCCTCACAGCTAAATCGTTTATAATTTTGTTCACACACACACACACACACACACACACACATAATATATATGTCGAAAAACATTCTAATCTGTCGAAAGATAAAATTTGTAAACATCAGTTTCTCTCCATCAAACCCATCGGTCATTTCAGTTCGCACCATTTGTTTGCATTTAAAGATAGTTTTGTGCTGAAAGGAACCCTTCTTTCTACCTGGACACCTACAGAAAATATTTCATTTTTTTCCTCTTTGACTCTTACTATAAAAAGACCAATAAAAATTGTAAAAATCCTTCCCACGTAACCAAATTTGTATAATGGGTTCTTAAAATACAAAAAAAAAAAGCCAATAAACTTCTGCAAAATCTTAAATACTCAGAATTTTGCACAAAATAATGCCAATCACGTATTTAATTAAACTAACATCCCATTATCTACCTCAAAAAAGCACTATATATATATATATATATATATATATGCGTCTCAGTGGTGTAGTGGTTATTGCAACTACGAATCCACCAGCCTTGGGTTCGAGTTCGTGTGACGGAAGTCGGCATACAACAAACCCAGTTGTTCATCCTTCCTCACAATAAAATTGGTTGGTAAATAAATGGATACCCTGGTTTGCCTAGTGGTTGAGACGCTGAGCTGGTGATCGGGAGGTCGTGAGATCGACTCCGGGCGAGGACTTTGTAATTTCTGACCACCCGTGGTGGGCGTAGTTCGGATTTCACGTTAAGCTGTAGGTCTAAGGTGGAGCAACAAGCTTGACGTTCGTCAGAATGAACAAATCAGGCGGAAGCAAAACCAAGATAATCAAGTTGTGTATATATATATATATATATGTATATATATATATATAAAAGAACATCTTTAAAATTCCGTGGAAGTCAGTCGTATTGCGTGTAACCGGGATTGCGTCCTAGTCACGCCGTAATACCACTTCCCGTTGGATCAGCAACGTTAATCATCGTTGGAGATATATATATATATATATATATATCAGGGGCGGCTTCTTAATGAATGCAAGGCATGCACTGCATGCGTAAATAATATACTCAATGAATGTAAAATTATTATTTAAGTTAAAAAAATAAAGTTAAAATTATTATTAATATTATTAATATAATATTGGTTCTATCCTCGGTTACTACATAACTCATAAGAATACCATAAAAGACAAAATACAGCTTATCTAATATGTACTACACTGTAATGCATGTGACTGCATGCGTAAGTAAAATTACCACGAGCCGCCACTGAATTATTATATATATATATATATATATATATATAAAGAGGGGTGATTAAGATTTTTCCTATTAAGGATGGATTCAAAAGAAAGTTTTCCACGGCTAAGGTGTCTTTAGGCATGAATTTGTTCTTGAACACAGTAAAGCACAATGAGGCGAGAACAAGTAAAGTTAAACCAAGGTTTTTTCTGCCTTAGTAGTAGTAGGAATAGAATATGGAATGTATAAATTAGCAATATGTTGTTAAAATGTCTGTCCTTCATTATTAGTCTTCTTATCATAAATCTCGGCATAAGGAAATTCGTTTGGCTCGTTTAAAATCGATCATACTCGTTTGACCTATGGTCACCTTATATCTGGCGACCCTCCTGAGCCTTTCCCTCATTGTCATGTCCCTTTTACAGTTCAGCACATAAATGTTTTGTGCCCTCTTTATTCGATCTTTCGTTTGCAGTGCTTCCCAGAGTTGCATTCCCGTCCGGTCTCGATGCGTCTTTGGTCCATTCTTGCAGAGAGTGCTTCCTTTTCTGTTGTCCCTATATTTGAATTCCTCTGACTATCGCGGCTCTTTTCCTGCCTCTAATTTAGTTTCGCCGATATGAACCTTTCCAGGTTTGAAGCGGCGGTCAATCCCTAAGGGAAAAAAAATATGTATATATAGTATATATATATATATATTATATATATATATATATATATATCAGGGTGGGCGGAAAGTAGCTCCCTAATTTAAATTACATATAAATTATGTATAAATTGTGATTGTATTGTTATATTGTTATGGTGTGTTCTCTAAAGTGGTACAATTGTAACGTTCATTTTTTTTTTCATTTCAGATTGAAGGGTAACATGGCTGAGCGTTTAACACTGCAGGAGCGTGCCCAGTTGGCTGCACGGTACGAAGTTTGGCAATCTGTCGTTCGAGTTCAAAGATGGTGGCGGGCCATTCACGGACCACGTGCCCAAGTGGACCCGAAAACAATCAAGAACTGCCACTCGAAGCTCATGACCACGGGGTCTGTGGCAGATGTTCGAAGATGTGGTCGCCCTTCGACATCCAGGGCCCAGGAGACGGTGCAGGCAGTTCAGGAAATGTTCGCACGGAGTCCACGAAAGTCAACTCGCCAGGCAGCTCGGGAAAGTGGACTCTCCCGCTACTCAGTGCGAACTGTGCTGAAGAAGGAGCTGAACTGGCGTGCGTGGAAGCCGCATTACTGCCAATCTCTCTCGAACGAGGACTGCGACATTCGCATGGAGTTCGGGGAAATCATGCTGGCTTGGCATGAAGACTGGCCCCATCTCTTCCGCAACATCCTCTGGAGCGACGAGGCGGTGTTCCACGTCGGAGGCTTTGTCAACCGCCACAATTGCCACTACTGGGCAGGAGAGGATCCCATGGTTACCTCTGAAAAACGGCAGAATACATCACTCTGTTTATTTAGACGAATTATTAGAAATAATTTCATGAAATATATAGAAAATAAATATACAATCAAAATAGTTCAGAAGAATCCTAAACCCACTTTAAAAGATCTATATATATATATATATATATATATATACATTCTTAATAATAATATTAGTACAGGAGAAATATATATACACATTTGTATTAAATAATAAAATTTTGACAAATATATAGAAAATAAATATTCTTTCAAAAATTAAAATAGAAACATCAAAATAATAATAGTATAGGAGAAACCTATATTTACATTTATATTAAATAATAATAATAATAAAATTTTAACAAATATACTGCAAAATAATATGCATCAAAATACATACACTTTATTCACATTTATATTAAGTGATAATAATAATAAAATTTTAACAAATATACTGCAAATTAATATACATCAAAATACATACACTTTATGTTCTACCGCGCTTAACTAAAATACTAAACTCGCACGTGATCGAGTCAACAGTTACATCATTGTTGCTTTGTACTATTCAATAAATACGATTTAACATTATTTCACCGCTCAAGGTATGCAGATAACTATATTCGATATAGATGGCCTTCAATTCGTTCAACACTATTTTTCTGCCCACTTTACAATCGGTTGGCAAGTTATCACTCTCTTTAAACACGGACAGAATACAATCAAAAGCACGCACAAAGACGGCATCATTGGCCACAACATCAATATTAAATTCAAATTTATAAACACTCCTTTCTAATCGAGGTTTATTCTTACCCATCCGCGCTTTTCAACCGTGAACTCTTCTTCACAATGCATATCGGCAGCTGAAATAATCTTCTAAGTCGGAGCGACAACTGCTCATTATGTAAAGAAATAGTTCTTCAGGATGAACGGTAGAGGTGAGCTCAGCCCTGTACCGCTCAAGTTCTTTGTACCAAAGTTCATGATATTTCGAAGAGTCTAAACCTTTTAAATAACCATCCAGCTCTAGGCCATTCTCGCCATATTTATTCCTACACTCGGTAAACCCGTCGAGCAGAGCGGTGTATGCGTATTCAAGATCCGTCGCAAAATAAAGCATATTCGTAACACGTGCGTCTAATATAGGCTTTAGCTTGCGAAAACACGATTTCAAACATTCTGTATATCAATATCAGTCGTATATCAATGCATGGCTGGTCACCATTTATACATAACGTACAAACAATGGCATATGAGGGTGCTTCACTAATCTGTTCTCTTTTTGTACCTACACCAGCAAGTATTTTGTAATGATCCTCACTCCACTTAACTATCACTCTACTTAACATCACGAAGACTCTATTCATTTCATCATTTAAATAAATAACATTCCATTTACCAGAGTTTGTTTGTCTACAAGTCGTTTGAAGTACATAGTTAATGGCACCGGTTATACGCCTGAACACACGCAATGACTTCGTCACGGACACATTGTATACGACATTGAGAATGCTGGTCAACGGAAGCTCCATCGTATTCTATTGTGAGGAGTGCACGTCCGGTCGGTTCAAGCTCTGAGATGACTCTGAACAGCCGGTGCGCGGTTTGGCACGGAGACAGGTGAGGGAAACGTCTCACACCATTATACTCTACCCCATTATACTGGGCAATCCTTTAGAGAATTTTTCCATCTGCGACACACGAAGTAATATCGGCTTTATTGTTTTATCAGTCCCATTCCCCGAAATGCGCACCAGACATTTTTGTTCAGAAGGATTTTCACGAATTAAGCACATTTTATTAACTCTCCGGCGCACTATCTGAGAGAAGCATGTGTCCATACTTATCCTTTTTGCTTAAAAACTCACACAGACCTTTAGCCATAACCTCACTGCAAACCTCATCATGATATATATGAATGTAGTGGTAAAAATATTTCAGATTGTCCATTATAACAAGATTTAAATTCTTAGCCGCAGGGTACGAGTACTCGGTATGATGCAGTATTACATAATACCGCTTGTCACACCATTCATCAACAAGACTCACTAACCATACCCGTTGCTTCTCTTCTGCACGTGTTGTTTCTTTCACTTCACGGTATATGTAAGCTTTTACGCAGTTTAGTCCTACAAATTGGTCTATTACATCGTTTGTGCCACGAAATCCTGCATTGCTCTCACCAGAATAACCGTAGAGTATTTGAACCTCTTGTTTCTCAAGCTTCGCACGGTTCAATGTAACCTTAAAAGTATCAAAGGAGGGATGGCATGGAAGTTTTTCAGTATCCACCTCATCTGCAGACTTCACCAACTACCACTTCATAAACGTCGAGCACGCAATACCAAAGGTAGCCATCACTATTTTTCGTCTACGTGAGAATTCTTCAAATGCACGTCTGAGACTCAGGGTTTACAGCGGTCAACTGAGCACGCAGGGGTAGAGATTGATTGCCCAGGTAGTAGCAGGAGTCATGTGATCTTTGATCGGTCATACAGGGGGCAGAGCTTAGGACTTGTCCTGTACACACACACACACACACACACACACACACACACACACAAATGAGAAAATGAAACGCTAACTGAAGCACGATTTATTTAATAAATCATCGAATTTCTCAAGGTGTGTATATATTCAAGTACGTGTACTAACTAAAATAAACATATCGTTAACAAATAAATAGACATATATATATATATATATACTAATCAAGGGTTATGGTAGCCAAAGGGTACGGTATCATGGGTACCAGTTACCTGGTAACGTTTCCTATAGGTGTTACGACACACTTTCGTACCCCTAAGTTCCTTCACACACCCTAGCTTCTGGGCCCGAAAATTGTGGGTCCCTACAGTCAGTTGGGACGGTTGGTCGGCGTAATTTTCCAAGCACACTAGCTCCTTCAACAAATCAAAGTTAACGATCCGTCGATTCGCCTGGTTAAGCGTGATGCCATTCACAATATATTTCATCTCCCCTACCCTCACCCGTACCCCATAAGGTTTTGGACCTGTTGAGACAAAGGAGTCGGCGGATGCGATGTCTCCATACTCATCCTTGATCTCATCAGTCAACTCTCCGAAGAATTCCCCAATACGCGGCATGTATTCACCTTCCCTCGCTGTGAATATCACGCTATCTTTGTAGGCGTACAGAACCCTCCGCCTAAGCGAATGCAATAGACCCCAAAGTTTGATGCGAGCGTATGCGGTTGTGAAGCTGGCTACAGGTACGTTTGTAATGCGTGTTGTATCTGTGGCCAATTCAGTAATGTTGTACTTTATTATGTACGTATTACCTACATTCAAGATCTCTGTGACCTCTTTATCGGGAGCATTGGCATGATCCCACACCTCGTTATAACTTTGGGTTAGATGAACGTTCCCCTTGCCTGTATTTTCTGCAAATTTTCCCCAAAGACTATTTAGACACAATTTTGCACTAAAGCGATTGCCCGGGTTCTTAGCAGTTTGGGCCCGGTCAAGCTTTATCCTTTCACGGTCGCGGTAGCGCTGAATATATGCCGATTTTTCATCTTCGGTTTCAACTCCTCGCGGATACCCTGACACTTCTACCGTGTCCTTCATAAAAGTGTTTATATATGGTGTGAAAAGGTTGGATAGCTTGTGAAACCTCCACACTTTATATATCTTCAATATTCTGTAGCCACAGCGAACGGCTAGGAACAGCTCAGAGCTTGTATATACGCCTCTGATCTTCCGCTGGCTGGTTGTGTGATTACACGTCCCATTGTTCTCCTCTGCGAACTTCAAGCTTCAAGTTTATGGTCTATAACGACGGGTAAGATCGGCATCCATCAGTCACGAGGGGGAAGCACGTTTACGAAAGAAAGACCGAAATAGTTCTTGTTCAATTTTGTTGAGAACTCTTCGATGGTGTGCAGGGCTGGTCCCACCAAATTTTCAGGTGCTCTTACGGCGTACGGGTTGTCCTTCATCACGTAGGGGTATATAGAGCAGAAGTCGTAGTAATGGAGTTTCACGCCCTCCGTGCGCGGAAAGTATAGTTTGAAGGGATTTGTACGTCCTCCGAACAAGCTATCACCGCATCTGAGAGGATCCAAAACCATTGAACATTTGATGGTATTATTTCTTCACGGTACTGTCCATTTGTCTTCATCCGTGCATCACATTCATGCTCCCACAAGACCATGTGAGTGAACTGGGACCCTATAAGCTGATCGTGGGTGCGGGTCCATGCAAGACTGTCGGCAGGAGATCTACCATGGATATCTCCTACGATTTCACACTCAGAACGTGGGCATCCGTGCCACCAGCAACCTCCGTTAAAGAAGTACACAGACTTCTCACTAGTGACACGGTCTTCGCTTAGACCATCAACCCAAAAAACACGACCATTAACCTTAATGGGTACTTCCCCCGTGTTGCGGGCATGCTTTATGTATACACCTGTCTGCTGCTGTATGTGTATGAGGCAGTAAATAGCCTTGTGCCCATAACTGCGGGGATTGTTTCTGTGAATGACGGCTAAGGTGTCTTTAGGCATAAAGTTATTCTTGAACACCGGAAAACATAATGAGGCGATCGTGGTTGCGACTTGCAAGGGATCGCATTTGAACCGGTCTCTGTACATCTTTCTAAAGGCCTGGAAACATACTCTAAGCACGCGCACATTATTCACGCAAGGAGTATCTCCATTAAAACTGTTGTAGTAGCGGTCAAAATCTTCACGCTCACTATCACTCATGTTGGCATAGTTAAAGTAACGTTTGGAGAGGGAAGGTCTACGTAATTTAAAGTGTCGCTAGTGAGGAAAGTGTAAGGGAAATACCCTTTTCAAACTTCGGCGGCTACACCCATCACTTGGGAAGCTTCGCTAATTTACAAGGTGTGAATAATAAAGTGCCTTTAAACTGAACATTACCTGTGTGTCAAATTGTGTGCAAAAATATACAGTGTCATTTTTTTAACTTGTCCGCTAACTTGACAATATAGGACACAAAGAGTTTCCCGGGGTTGTCGTGTGCGTTCGTTTTAAAAACGTTTGTTCGTTTACCACATTTGCGACACTCGTCACACTCAACATCCATGCACTTATCCCAGATAATCTGGCTTACAAGTAGATGTGGGATAACCTATTTGGTTTCAGCAAATAGGTTTCTATATCGTAGTACACAGTTATACAAGGCTTATTTTTAGGCTTAGCATCTTTCATATAACATACATGCTTTATACCATCTGCTTATATTTTTCATGACATGTACAACAATGAATTTCATCACATTTATGCGTGAATCTCCCCCAATTATCCATCATATGAAACATACCACATTCACAGATTCTGATTTTCTTGCAAGTGCCAATTGCCTTATGGAACTCAAACCAATTATTATTGAAAAATGTGCGTCTACACACATTACAACCCCTCTTCTCAGCTTTAAATACACGGCTTTCACATTTGGCGCTTTTACACTGCTCACATATCATGTGGCATTCCTTACAATGTTTCACTATATCATCCACAAACTCGAGACACCCCTTACACAAATCATGATGCCTTCCATATTTTCGACTTTTATCATAACTCGCGTGAAGAGTCCTTAATTTTACGGATGGGGAGATACGTTGTTCCTGACAACCCTAAAATAAGTAGGGGTTTTGTACGGTCTCTCACACTGTTTTTAAAAACATACACAGTCCTACGACGATCATCCATTCCAAATACAACTATACCAACATTCATTTCCTGCTCCATCCTTCTCAACTCTTCAAGACCCATATTACAGTCAAACTCAAACTTGCAATCTGAAGTCAGTTTACGGGACGCTGCATAACCGTAGTCAGCCAAATTTTTTGGGTCCGTGTATTTAGCACAGTAAACATACGGGCCCAAGACAAATGCTATAAAGCCTCAACCTCGATCGGCGTCTATATGCCCTCTGCAAATTGAGAATTGAAGTTAAGAGTATAAGGTGTGGGACGATGACCCATAACACGGAAAACACGGTCAATATCTACCGTGAAGATGTTCATATTGAAGGCTGTACTACTTTGAGAGGCCTGCATTATACAGCCAAATATATATTCTATATCTACAGCTGCCAAGCGTCTGAATGGTATTACTATCCCAAAATCATCTACATCCCGGTCATTCGACCCGAACCCAAAGGACAGCCTCGTTCTGACTTCACGTTCGTCGCGGTTTTGAAGAGCAAACTCAACAATACGTTCAACTACGCGCCGTAGTCCGTGTTCACCACCATTATTATACATGGACCCAGGGTCAACCCTGACTGTACCGATGTACCCCCATAGCGGTGCGCACCAACTCGAATGTTATGCCATCCTCTACAGCACGAGAAGCCGCTGCTGTTGTGGAGGATGTGACTGGAATTGAACAGGAATAAGGGGGTACATCTTTATTTGAGAGAGCTAGTGTGGGGTTGTGTCGTAGACGTAGAGGGTTGAGGCTCTCTTACTAGGGGTGCACCAACCGGTGCCTCCTGGCATGCTTTATACCTGACGTGGAAGGCTCTTCATCATGCCTCCGATCTGAATTGTTGCGTGGAGGCGCTACAGGTGTCGCTGATGTTGTCTCGCCAGCGGGAATGGATTCTGTAACCACAACTACACTGCCATCGGGATCGTCTGTAATAGCGATGATGGGGACATGATGCTTCACCTCGTCATCATTCACGGTTCTGTGGAAGAAGAGGAAAAACAAAACTACAATATAAGGAACACCACTTAAATTTTTATTTTATTTTGTAAATGATCCACTTAGGAGTGTCACGTTTTAGAGATGAATTCTGTAGAAAAATTCAGGTTCACGAGCCCGTCCACGTGTATTATGTGGTAAAACTGTGTTTATGCTTAAAATCATTAAAGATAAGCGGGAGTTGTTCTCAAAATTTGTGCATAAAGTTATATGGTGCTATTCGACGTACCAGTCAGTGGACAACGAGTTACAAGATGATATTTTGTTCCACAAAGGTGTATATGACGTTAATTCGTTAAAGGGAAATGAACATACAGTCATTGTAATTGACGATCTCATGTTGGAAATGGATAAAACGTTTGCCGAGACATTTACAGTGTTCTCCCACCATCTTAACATAAGCGTGCTCTTCATCAATCAGAATCTATTTTTCAAAAATAGATGCATGCTCGATGTGTCACTAAATACACAATATCTAATCTTATTCGCGCAACGTAGAGATGTGTCACAAATTGGGGTATTAGCCAGTCAAATGTTCCCGAATCAGCGTAATGAATTTTTGGAAGTTTATAAAGAAACTACAAGTCAACGTTACGGATATTTGGTTTGTGACAAGATTAAAGAAATACCATGAATTAATAAAAATTTACCATCGATTGCCCCAGGCAATGCAACAGATGTTTGTTAAAAATATCGATTCGGACTTTTAAAATGTATCTGTGAAATCTGTCTTAACGTTATGAAATATAATGTACCAATGAAACCCACTCAGAAGGCTCGCCTACGCCGTTACAAGAACATAATAAGTATTACGTACACTCGCTGGTAAAAGTCAAACTGCGGGGAAGAAAAAAACGATTTATTGTACAAAGAGGGGATGTCATTTCTCCCGATCTTATTTTCAGTTTTGGGACCTTTATTAACTAGATTAATATAATGAAAAAAGTGGTAGTGATTCCACACAAGGTGTATGCTTCACTGCAAAGTTCAAAGACTCCAGATACGGTTTTAGAACACCTGATGAGAAAAGAATCTTATACCAAGAAGCTCTGCAGAAATTTCTTCATGAGTATGAAAATTATAAGAATCCGACAGAGATTCCCGTGGTTATTAGGCACAGCGCTGAAAATGATGAGCATGGAGGCATAGAGCCTGGGGCCGAGGCTAGTGATGACAACATATCGAACATGTATTAAAAAGCAGTCTCCCACATACATTGAGGAGTAAAGGCTTAAGTCTTTATAATCTATTGAGTGAGGATCCTATTATAATACAGTGGACCGATACAGGCGAGATCATTGTGGAAGGAACAAAGGTACAGGGTTCGAATATCCTCTACATCCTCGACATCGTCCGTGATCTGGTGAGAAAGTGGGATAGGCCCTCACCATCAGGATGCAAGCTTATTAAGACAAGACTACAACAAATAAATGTCCCCAAAACATTGATGGGAAATCTGAACAGGTTAAAAGACTTGGAGCAAGCCACGCATGTGCCACAACTGAGCACGAGATCATCCCCAGCTGTAGAATCTCTGAAGAAGAGAATGAAGAGAACAAACAACAATGGCCAACCCTCTCCACGTGCCTCTAAAACGCACAAATGGCTAACATATTAAGAAAACGTTATTATGGCATTTCTAGTCCAGCCTCCTACGGCGGTGCTGATAGACTGTACAGAGGTGTTTATAATGATGGAGTAGGGTAAAAAGATGTTGAGAGGTTTTTGCGGGAGCAGTATGCTTATACACTTCATAAGCCGGTGAGAAAAAGGTTTAAAACGGCCAAAACAACAGCGGCTTCGATTGACTCTATTTGGCAAGCGGATTTAACAGACATGCAAAGATATTCAGTGTATAGCGATGGCTACCGCTACATCCTATTCATAATAGATGTATTCTCTAGATATCTGTTGTTAATTCCCCTGAAAAATATATCACCTGAAACAGTTGCTAAAGCTACCAAAACGCTGATGTTGAAAGAAAACAGGATTCCAGGCTATTTTTTTACGGATATGGGGAAAGAATTTATAGGCCGAGCTTTTCAGAACATGCTGTCAGAGTTTGATATCAGCTACTACCAGTGGCGTGCGGTGATTTTTCGTCAAGGGGAAGCAATTCAAGCAAAAACAACAAAGATTATATAAAATAAAAATAAAACTTTAAAATACTCGTATATAATAAAAACAAAACACATATAATCATCTACTTACTTTACTTATAGGTTAATTCTATTCTTCTTTCTTTTTTATTAAATATATCTATTATTTCTTCGTAAAAGGCATCGGTTTTCATATCCTTAAGAAGCTTTTTCTCAATTGAGATTAAAGCTAAACTTGCAAGCCTTTCTTCCCCTTGCACATTTCTAGCGTAGTTATGTATTCGCTTTAAATGAGAGAATGACAGCAGACAGCACGTTAAGTTGCCAGATATTTCAAGAAAATTAACTATAAGATCTGGACAGCGAAATCTAAATTGCTTCCTTTTTGACATAGGGAAGGATAAAATAACGATAAATATATATTCTTTTTCACTTAACATGGCCATGGAATTTTTTAGTAGAAAAACTATATATGAAACTTGTTGTATTCAATAAATACTACATTATTAAACATTAAATGAGTTTTTAGAATGGAAAGAAACAATTTGTAACAGTAAAAAAAAAGCGAAAGTCATTGGGAAAAAGGATGCATTTCATCAATTGTTGTCCAACTCGAGATTTTTTGCGTCGGCTTTCTTAAAGGTTCTTGCACGAACGGCAACCAATGTCTATACTATGTATCCACCTGATTACCAATCAAATGCTATAAATAGTATAATAAAATGATTTTGTACAAATTATTAACAGATATTGAACTGTTTAAACTTTAAAGTATAATACAGCATTTTCTTCTTTCTTTGAATAGGGAAGCATTGCTTCCCTTGCTTCCATGGACCGCACGCCACTGTCTACTACACTAGCAATTCTATACATCAGGCCTCTTTAGCTGAAAGAGTTCAACGTGCCATAAAGGAACGTATGCATCGCTATTTTACACATAAAAACGCATAGATATATAGCCATTCTGGAATCACTGGCCTCATCATACAACCGTTCACACCATCGCACGATTGGAACAATACCTAACGAGGTTTTAGAAAGAGGTACGCACACAGAGCGTGAGGTGAGAAGAGATATTCAAAGAACCATGCCACACTCTACACATTTCAAAATCAATGATTATGTAAGACTGTCGCATTCGAGTAATAAATTTCCGAAGGGATTTGAGCAAGGTTGGACAGGTGAGATTTTTAAAGTTAGGGCTATGAGACCTAAAGGCGAGATAATGCTGTATTACATTGAAGATTTGAATGGGGAAGAAATCGCAGGAGGCTATTATCGCGAGTAGTTGCAGAAAGTGATATTTAATTTAGGAAAAAACGTTTTTAAAAATGAAAAAATTTTAGGCAGCAAAGGTTCAGGAAAATGAAAAATGTACCTGGTGAAATGGATAGGATACCCAGAAAATTTCAACATCTATATAAAAGCTGATGCAATAATAAAGCTTAAATAGTGTGCAACATGGCGCCTAACTATTTCTACGTCACACTACCGTCCTCTTCTCTCTCTATACATCCTGACAACACCCTGGCCAACTTTGTAACAGAACTCCATGGGGAGGTTGAATTGAATCGTGATTCGTATGAGGTGGGGATAAGCGAAATTCAGCTGGACACCATCTTTTTAAATACTGATTATAAAGAACCTGTTTTTACGGTTCTTAGAGAACTTGATGTGTGAAAAAGCCTGGGTAACTCGGGATGAAACCATGCGTACCGCCCGGAGTGGGGATGCACGGTATTACACTACAGTAGTAACACTAGGCCTGGGCTATGTTTTGAGAGACTTAAACATTAGTTTAAAAAGTTCAAACCTTACAATTGATTTAGTATACGAAATCGTAAAGAAAGAATCCCCTGCACACACTGACCCTAAAATCACAAGCTAACAGAAATATTAAAGACAAAGGGCTGTTCAAAATTATAACCTAGGGCGATATGGATCAGCTCCTGCTGCGTATCGCTCACATTCCCAATCATAGTGGACAGAGTTTGAGCATTACATATGACAAACCTCATTATGTTAATGTCGCGATTAATCTATTAACCACTATCTCACTATATATAAGAACGATTGAGAGGAAAAGTTTCCCATTCGGTGATGGGAGCTTAACACTGAAGCTCCACCTTCGTCGCACTGAGTTATAATGGAACGAAAGCCTTTCACAGTCTATCGAGGGGTGAGATACCAGCGTGAGAGTGGGCTTGGATCCATTGTTTCAGCCATACTGCGTACGGCTGTTCCTTTACTGAAGAGGGGTGCCAGATACCTCGGCAGGAAAGCGTTACACTCAGGTTTTAACACGGTAGAAGACATAATGGCGGGGGCTAGACCTAAAGAAGCTCTAAAAAAAGCACTTAAAGCGTACACGGGACGAAATCATCAGAGAGGCAAAGAGAAAAATGCGTGCTGGTGGGAAGAAGAAGAGGGCTGTCCGGAAGAAGAAGAAGGGGTTACCAGCACGTGGCGTTAAACCTAAAAGGACATAAAAAAAAGAACTGTTCTAAGCGAGTGAAACCTATGGTTGATCATTTTTTTAACTGATATAAGCTAAGGACATTGCTCTCATGAATCATAGGCTGATTACTACTTGTCGAGAGAGGTGCCACTATTTCTGGCTCGTCATGACACGCTTCATCCATCCGTGTAGTTCACAATGTTGTAAATAGGAGCTGTCCCTCTTTGCCATGCCCCCAACGCAAGTTTCTATGAACACAGTGACTTTATTCCGATTAACCCGTTAAACACAATTAGTTCCCCGAGTGCTCCTATAGAATTCGTGATACCCAGCTTCGGCCATTACTTTTTTGATCCAAGCTGTGTGCACATGTACGCTAAACTACGTATAGCACATTCAGATGGAACGGATTGCGATGACAAATACGTTGTATTTCCCCCAAACTTTCTACACTCCATATTCAGCCAGCGTGATGTGTATTTAAATCAGTTCATCATCTCGGCAGGAACTGGTTATTATCATCTATGAGCCTATCTGGAAAATATCCTCAACTTTTTAAAAGAAGCGAAGGATACCTTTTTAACTGCTGAGGGCTATTATCAGGCTAAAGACAAAAGCAGTATAAAGGGCAAATTTACAAATTCTAAAAAGAAGATATACGAATGTTTTGGGCGCCTGCATACAGACTTCACATTCCAGGAGAAGCTGCTTGTGAATGGGTTCGATATGAAAATAAAATTCACTCGCACGAATCCTGAGATCTGTTTAAATCTGGGAGCTGAGCAAGAAGCGGGAGCAAACCCTGTTGTGATTCATGTAAGAGAAACATACCTTCGCGTACGTCGAGTGAAACTAAGTTCGCCAAAACAAATAGAAATTTAAAAAAATTTACGGCATGCCACAGTAAAATACCCAATTAACAGAGTACAGATCAAACTATACACGGTGCCCGCAGGGTTGGCATCGAAACAGATAGAAAACATTGCCTTTGGAGCTCTACGTAAAAGGTTATTAATTGGAATGTAGACCCAAGCTTCTGTGAATGGGAAATATAAAAAGAATGCCTTTAATTTCGAGAATTTCGGCCTTAAAAATATAACTTTACACGTCAATGGCATAGTGTTGGGGGGAACATTCGACACGACTATTCATCAGATGCTGTGTTCCCGCTTTGCTCGAGAGCTTATAGTAATCTTCCTCCTAACGCCGGTGCTTGTAATGAGCTAGGAATTGGTGTAACGCAGAAAGAATTCATCGAGCAATTTAACCTTTATCCGTTTGACATCACTCCTGACTTATCTTCTAGTGTAAATACACACTTAAGTCCACACCAGAGTGGAAACATTTCAGTCAGATTCGAATTCTCCAAACCGCTAGACGACCCTATTAGTGTACTAGTATACCTCGAATCACAAGCCCTAATAGAAATTGACAGACTCAGGAGTGTAGTCACTGACTTTTAAAATGGATGCGAATACACTTCACAGTAATGAATAGTGACCGAATCACACGCTCCAAATTTATCGGTGTGTTTGCGAAGAATGAAAAGTTGAAATTACCAACTACGAGAGACTGCGGCGCACTTATTGTGAACACAGATGTTATTGGTGGCGAAGGGATTCATTGGATAGCTATCTACCTTAAAAATAGGGAAAGAATGTACTATTTTAACTCGATGGGGACTCATCCTTGGAATGACTATTATTGTAAAATTTCTCTGACAGATGCATATTCCCGAAATTGTCTGGAATCCTTACCGATTCCAGGGATACTTTAGTAATACTTGCGGCATGTACTGCCTTTCATTTCTCTTACACATGGCACGTGGAAAGGAATTTATAAATTTTTAAAAAATATTCGACCCGTGTCACACTGAGCGGAATTATGAATTGGCAAGCAGGCAAATAAAAAACGTTTTCCGTTTGTGCACACTCGATGTATTGTGTGATGTTTTACTTGAGTAATTGCAACAATATTGTGTAAAATATCAGATATCTCCAATATTGTTAGTCTTGTGCTCTGTAGCTTATTTGAAATGTAATGGATGCTAATTCTGTAACTAATTTAAGTTGAATATAAAAATTGTACTCTTTTATAAAACATTCCTTATGATTCTACCATTTAATAAATTGATGAAAATACACTGCGTCTTGTTCTTACCCGAAACACAAGAAAAAGAAAAAAGCTGCAATACTTCAACCTCCCTATAGAGGTCACTGTCCACGACTTGCGTTTCTTCAAAACTATTAAGAAAAGATTCTATAACACGATTTAGCTGTAGTGTTCGTCTTTATTAATTTACTTTCTCTCTTTATTTACGCTTCTTTCTACTTTACTATATCTCTATTTATTCTCTATCGGCTCTTTGCTTTCATTTATCACTTTGTTTCTCTACCCTCTTTTGCCGTATTGTATAAATATCATGGTAGCGCGCCTAGACTGAAACCGTTACAAAACAAAGGGGGAAGGGGGTAGATTAATACTCTTCTTTAACACTTATGAACGTTTTATTAATTTCGAAAATGGTTTAGTTAAGTTAGGGGTATGCGAGTATGAAATTCTATTATAATAATTTAGGTCGGAGAGGGACACGCACTTAATTAACTTTACGTTACATTTCGTCAACTTACTCGTATCGCGTTGCCTCAAGACTCGCTCCGTTTTGAGTAGCCGGCTCTTTTGTGTTCCTCTCAGGACTACCAACTGTACCCATTTTAAACAATTTCACAATTTTTCGTAAATAATTTATATTAAACATTTTAATAATTAATCAAACAGAAATCAATATTCTTAACTAAGCATTACTACACTCGCATCACCCCCTTGAAAATAAGTTTTTCCATTAGTAAAACTTATTAATATCGTTTAACAAATTTCATAATTTTATTCAACAAATTTATATATTTTGCAATTTTTTTTTTTTTTTTTTTTTTCTTTAACAAATTCAAAGTTTAGAAATAGACAAGAAATAATAGAATGACAACTCCCATACATATATTGTATCATATAAAAACCGAAAACTTTATAATTTTCACATTTGCATAAAATAACATTTCACTCTAATAATTAAATTACAACCTGTAACTAATCTATACATGCCAAAAAAAATAACAGAAAATTTTCTTACAGTGGCTACACAAATCCCAAGTTCACAATCTATTCCCGCGATTTCTCATCAACGATCGCTTTACATTTGAAACAATTATTTGTATAGTTATACAGTTACTATCAGGGCAACAGAAAAAATATAAGAAAAAGTTTACATAAAATACTGACCAAGAGCGCACATACTATTTCACGAAAAACACAACACATTTGGGCAATAATCGGACCCTTTTCACTTATAATTTCATTAGATAATAATCAGTACATTTATTTGCTGGACGTTGTTTAGATGACACTCCGCACGCTGACAACGGATTTCAATTTTCAATCGCAGCTCTCCTGCTCACTTCGCTAGAATGCAAGGGATTGCATCAATCAATATGCAACAGGGCAGCACGCTATAATGGTTCCGCTCTCTCTCCAATGGCGAAAAACACAAAACAAGAGACGTCCAATTCTAAAAGGATCAGGGGGGGGAGATATCTGAAAGCGGGACCACGCGCTGGAATTGGACGGAATTTGCAATTCTAGAAGTCGATGAAGAAACTCGCCTTGTCTCATCTCCACTTTTGTCAGTGAACGCTGCTCTTCCTACGTCCAGCTGAAAGACTCTTCTACTGGCAACAATCAAACGATGACTCCGCCGTAGGCCGTTTCCCAACGAACCTACTGTATGTCTGTATGGACAGTACCGTCGTAGGCACCCGTTCAAGCTCTCGTGGCTTGTCTACCGCGCGCTGTGACACATATTTAGCGAAGCATTCGAGCAACGTGACCAGCTACTGCCCGAAAAATACCAGTAGACCATCTTCGATCGAAACTTTCGTGTGCCAAGACCCTGCACACGTAAATTTCTCTTCTCTTCCGAAACTGTCCTGCGCCAAGTCCATGCGCATTCGGTTCCTCTCTTCTCTTCCGAAACCATCCTGCGCCAAGTCCATGCGCCATTTGGTTTCTCTTCTCTCTCTCTCATTGGTGATCGATCACCTATCCGGTCGACTAAACTCACTTGATGGAACTCGGATTCAACTTGGTTGACTCCCAAACCGAGCCTTTGCAATTTTGAAAAAAAAAAGTTTATTCGAAACGTTTCTGTACTGCTTATCATTTCATTTTTAATTTATCGAATTTTCTCGACAGTTCACTTCGAAATACTATCTACACATTTGCTCTGGCCAAATTCATGGAAAGAAAAAAATTACACATCTCAAAATTTCGCAAAAATTTAATCAAATCTAGCTACCAATAAGGTCACTTATGGCAGTTACAGCAGAGAAGATAAAAAAAGTCATAAAACGCTAAACAAAATTGTACAGTATAAATATAAAAGCGCCCATACATAGTAACTGTTAGTATAATTTAAGAATTATTATTGTTCAAACTATCGTCAGAAATCACCTCAATACCTCTAAATACAAAAGACAAAAATGAACCCCAGAAACTTCATGTCATCCATTCTCTGACAATCATGAACCCTCTTGCTTTGAGGAGGAGCACACAAAGACGCCACAAAAACGTTACTGGCTATCTGTAAGGCTCCATTTCCGAGTGTACACTTGAGTCAATGTTTCAAATGCATTAGTTAACTCCGACTGAAGGTTTAAACAATAATAATTTTCTAAACAGTTATTAAAAAGTAAAAAAAAATTTAAATATTACTACCAAAAATTATTTTAATACAGTAATTCCAACTTGAAACGTCAAATTTCATACGAATTGAACTCGCAATTAGCAAATTACATCTGAGATACAACTCTCTCCTTCAACAGAAACCCCAGTATGGTTTGCAAATCACAAAAATCTCAGTAATTTATCGTTTCCAAGTGAAACTACAAATTTTTATCGTTATACTAAATAAGAATAGATCATATGCACTAAAAAAATACACGCAATCCACTGTAAACAAAACTAAAACATTTCCTAATTGAGAGCGGTCGCTTTGTTTGTAAGCGAACCTCTATACAAATATCCCTACGTAACCGAATGAACTTGCATTATATCCTAACATAATTTCGTAATATTTTCCATGCAAACGCTCGAACTAAAAAAAGGACATTTTTCATTTCTAATTCCAAATTAAAATATCAAACCAAAACATCCTTTTTAGAATACAATCTAAATTTGAACTAAAAAATTTTTACCATTGTCATTGAACTGGAAGGAAAAATAAAAATCGGCCTACCTGTACAAATAAAATTGATTATTGAATGAATTTATAAAACGTAAAGAAAATGTATAATGGCCGCCAAAAAAAAAAAAACTTTACTGCCGCTTTTAGGCCTATAATTAATAAATTCAATGTTATGCGCGGAAAGAACAATTTAGAATTTTATGCATAACATTTGTGCTTATTAAAGAAAAATCCTATGCTTATTTATGTTAAACCAATTAAAATTTTGTTAAATAACTAAAAATTTACTACTCAATAGACATATACCGTAGTAACGGTTAATCTCCGAACAATATTTTACGATAGGCCTACAAGAAATCCCTCTTTACAATACACTAGCCATTTTACCAAATATGTCGGAATTGTCGTGAAATGAACGAAAGGAAGAGAGAGGAGAAAAAAAAATAATCAGCTTACCTACCAAAGTTTATGGGTATATAAATATATGTAATTATATATATAACTAATAAATACGTATTAGTTAATAAGTAAGTATATAATTAATGAGTATATAAAAAAAAATAAAAAAAACAAAAAATTTCACAACACCATTTCTCTATTTCAGTTAAACGAATTCTACTTATTTTGAAATTTAACACAATCCTATACGGCGACTTATAATCTGTCAAATTTAATATGTTTAAGATTACCTTTCGACTGTCAATTAACTGTAACTTAACCTATATAGCGCGAAGCGAGCGAAGCAAAAAGCCCGTAAATCTATATAAACAAAATAATCCTATTATTATATACAGGCAATCGAAATATAATCAAAAATCTGCTAATGAAACCCAGAAAATTTCTCACGTTCATGAAATGTTTGTGAATCGGTACAAATTTTCGCTAAAACATTTCGAAAGGACCATATAAAATGTGTATCATACTGTATTTAAACTAACAATTCACTTACGTACAAATCGTTATTCTTATTATTATGATTATTACAATTATCACTAATTCCAAAGTTTTAAACAAAAAGTAAAAAGTAAGCTGAAAGAGGCATACAGTGAAAGAGACGAAAAAAAAAGAAAAATTTGAGTCTTCAGGCAGCACGATAATGTTCAAAACTATATCCTCTCCAACCGAAATGAACGAAATTTAACGTAATAATGACTCGCAATATTGAGTCGGACAAACGAAAAGCAACGGAACTGGACGATGCAAAATGGGACAAAGGGAAAACAAATTAAATTCTTAGGCGCGAAGTTTGTCAGGGACGCTATCAGGATGCGAAGGCGAAGCGCCATTTTTAAATTTTATTTACAATTAAATTTTTAAGGAATGAAATTCGAAATTTGCCTGCAAACGAGATCAACTTTGCATTTAGATATTTTAATAATCGAAGTAAAATATTCATTAACGCTATTGGTTATTATACCGGTTTTGAAGAATTTTAATCGAAATAATATGCACGTGGGTAGGCCTCATTCAAAATATTATATAATAGGAGGACCGCCGCTAGCCACCAGATGTAGTGTTTAGATTATTAAAGAGCCTATTTAGCCGATATATTAGGGATGCAACAGGTAATTAAGTATCTGTCCAGCTATAACAGTCGAATTTAACACCGACACAACCTTAAGGATTTTCGAAAGAACGCACCGTTAGGCTTATTTTAGTTTTTATTGGAATACTAAATTAATTTACATTCACAGGCGGTTAGGGCGAGGTCGAGAGTTAATAAATAAAACAGCACCGAGAGAGAGAATTTGGTAAATTTCGATTTACATTAAACTGACAAGCTATACTTACAAAATTTTGAGAGCCCCAACAACCTGCGATCTTGCTTGAACAACCTCTAGAATTCAACTCCCCGTATGTAGGAACTTATGGTACCCTTGTAGAGGGTTTTCCCCCACTTCTTCCACCAATTTCCCCCATACCCAACCGACACACCCACACCCATATATAAAAACCGTTACAATCTCTGAGAAGTTACAACAGACATCTTAAATTTCTCTTTTCCAAAACGACTATATTAAAAGTTTAATTCGAAATACTCAGCCATTTCTCTCGGTGCCCTTTATTAAATTTATTACAAATCATTTTAATTTCAATAAACCCAAAACATTCTCATCAAATACAATTTCAATCCAAACAATCATAATTTGAACATTTATAAAAAACATTATAATCTTTAAGAAATATCATTATTAATCTTCTTAACTAGGCATTACTACATAGCTGATCATTGGTCGTTTAAGGAGAAAGGATACGGTTGTAGATTAGTTGTAAATTAGTTGTAAATTAGTTCATACATTTTTCTTAATCTTTTATAATAATAATAAAAATCCATTTGCTTTTCATCAAAAATACACACAGAGTACATATATATATATATATATATATATATATATATATATATATATATATATATAAACTCATAAATATCAACTTTAGTTGTTCTAAAATGGATACTTTAATTTGCAGGGATCATCTGTCGAAGCGACTATATCATTCGAGTTGAAATAAATTCGGAATATATACTTAAAGTAGAAATTTGAGTCCCCTTTAAGAGAAAATGTAGAATAACAATAAGCAGTAAGTCTATTCATTCATATATACTCTGATACATTCTTTACTGTGAGGAAGGATGAATAACTGGTCAAAGCCTGCCGACACTGGGGCCCGAGCCCCTGACAGATAGCTTGACACTTCAAAATGTGATTATTATGGATTTTACAAAAATAATTAACACTTGCAAACGAATCTTCATTATTATAATATTTAATATGATTCCTGCTCTTTGTATAACATATACTTCCAGTATATATATTAGGGTGAAGCGAAAATATGAATTTTAAAATATCAATTTGGAATACCTAGGAAAAGTTGTAAATGACGCTAATTTAAATGTCCACCAAATTTAAACTAGCTGCTCTTTCAGTAAGAGGCTCCCCAATGACCTTGAAAAACCGTCACATTTTGAGCCTCAGTCACTTAGTATTCCTAAAGTGCGTGCAGTGACGAGATGTGTTAGTTTAGCTTAGCCTATTAGTATAACTACTTAACCGTTTTTGCATGCATAAATATTTATTTCTTGTAATTCCCTGATTTAATTACATTAATTCTATTTTTTCAGAAATATTAAAATGGGTAAAAAAGTAAAGACAAGGCAGTGTAGTATATGCACAGTTTTGGCGCTGCTAAAGAACTAAATATCAATAGGCTTCCAACCTATGAAGAAATGTTTAGACATTATTTATGGGTAAGAGCTGACATAAAGTTCAGTAATAATAACAAAGATCCTGCAGTCTCTGACGTATCAGAAAGAGTCGCTTTACATATTGAAAATATTTGGGTAAAGGCCTCAATTCCAACAGTTTCTCACAAAAGAGTTTTGTAGCTTATTCGCTCCTATCATAATAAATATATGGTGTTGATAAAGCCATACAAAGAAAGAAAAGGAAACCCAAATTATCAAAACAAATTACAGTTGTTCAGAGAAAAAGCTAAAAATTTATTTGATACTGCTAGCTGCGAATGTGAGTTTGATTCATGTCACTGTGATAAAACTAAAAAGGTTCCTCGCATTGAGCAAAAATTTCTCACTGATCAAAGAGGAGATAGAAAAATGGCAATTGGGAACATAGATAAAAACAACTGAAAAACTTAAAAAGAATATGAAACGAAAAGAAGTGGAACTTTCTCGAATTAGCAAAAGCATTTCAACTAATGATGATGCTCTAGGCCTAGGCCTTGATTCTTCTGATTCGGAGGGTGACATTTGAACTTTCTCAAGGAAAGAATCAAACCCGACCCAAACAAGAGCTGTTGATGATGCTACACCGTCTAACTCGCATCAACAAATGAGAGTTAATTTAGGAAATGTTGGACAAGTTTGTGATAGATACGGCATATCTAACCGGGCAGGTGCATCTTTGGCATCTGCTGCCCTGCAAGATGTTGGTCTAATAGGAAATGAGGATACCTCCGTCGTGCTTGGCAGGAGTAAAATTAGAAGAGAAAGGACGAAAATATGGCGTAAAATGCAACAAGAAGATAATGAGGAACACTTAAAAGCTCTATATTTTGATGGAAGAAAAGATAAAACTAAATGTCATATCAAACAAGGCAAAAAATATTATTACAAGTCGGTCATTGAAGAACACAACCTTAGTAAGAGAACCAGGATCTTGCTATGTTGGTCATATTGCACCTGTCTCTGGTACTGCTCATGGTATTAAAAATTCGTTAATTCAGT
>JAJOZX010003134.1:350000-355000 GCA_023014485.1 Bathynomus jamesi
CCCGTGTGCAGAGACGCTCCTTATTTACGTCGTTTCTATTCATTTATATACTGCGTGATCATTGCAGTTAAATGCATATATATATATATATATATATATATATATATATAATATATATGAAAATTATTTCACGAAAGTAACACGTGACAAATATTTATGATGAATAAAACCACGAAGGAAAGGAAACACAAAAAGGTGCTCAAGCGCTTTCGTCTAATGACATCCTCAGTAACACTGAAGTACATAAAAGGTTACGGCCTATATATAGGTTACAGAAAAAAAAAAAAAATAAATAAATAAATAACATACATACACACAAACATACATATATATATATATATATATATATATATACATACATATCTACACACATACATATATATATATATATATATATTATATGCAATAAACGGAGAAGTAAAAATAAACATTAAAAATTAAAGTTTAGAGGATTAACAAAGAGGCATACAGATTTGTAAGGAAAAATATCGATTTTTAGCACAAGATCAAATGAATTAAAAATACAAATTTATACTGGTAATCAGCCCGGGTTTTAACACTTTGCCTTTTAGAGTCAAGTTTCGATATATATAAAAATAAAGTGAAGATTAAAAGTTAATAAAGTAGCGTACAAGTTTACCAAAGATTTAGCGTCCTACCTTTTTATCTAAATTTGTTTTGAAGGAATTCAAAACAACAGGATCGAGTTGAAAAAGACCTTTGCTTATGTTGAAGTTATTTGAAAGTTGGATAATGGCAGACTCAAGAATATTTCTATTGACAATGTTGCTAGAATGAAATAAAACTGAAGCATTATTCCAATCAATACAGTGGGATAACTCTGACAAATGGACAAAAAGAGCACTGGACAACTGTCCTGTTCTAACGGAATATTGATGCTGTTTTATACGTGTGTGCAAATCCTTTCCCGTCTGACCTATGTAAAAGGAATCACATTGTTTACACCCAATTTTATAGATAATGCCTGAATTATTGGTAGGGCTATTTTTTACTATGATATTTTTCACAATATTGTTATATGAAAATACTACATTAATATCCAAAAGTTTAAGTACATTAGCAATGCCTAAAAAGCCCGGGAAAAATGGAAGTACTAAATTTTTTTTATTTTTTTTTTTTTTGACAAAGTACGAGTGTTATTATTGACACGATAGAAAGTTCGTTTTGCCTTGTTGAGACAAGATTCCATAAACGCAGATGGGTAACACAGATCACTTCCAATACCGTTGATTTTTCCCAATTCGGCATCGATGTATTCCGGACTGGCGATCCTAAGGGCGCGGAGAAACATTGATGAAAAAATGGCTTTCTTAGTGGGGGTGTCATGCCCCTAGTAAAAGTGTACGTAGGATAAATTGTTTGTTGTTTTCCGATAGATACTAAACTTAAAACCTGGGCTTTCCCTATGTACCCGCACATCCAAAAATGGGATTGAATTGTCTTGTTCCACTTCTAAAGTAAACTTAATGGAGGGGACTTGATCATTTAACTGAAGGAGGAAGTTATCCAGGTCACGATTCATGGGCCAGATACACAAAATATCGTCGACGTACCGCAACCAAGGGACGCCAACCCCCAGGATTCTCGGAATGTAAGTAATTTCGAAAAACTCCATATAAATATTGGAGAGGAGGGGCGATAAGGGGTTGCCCATGGCCATCCCAAACACTTGTTGATAATACTCGTTATTGAAAGTGAATTTACAGTCTTTGATGCAAAGCTTAATAAGTTCCAAAACAATGTGTGAAGGTAGTGGCAGGTCATACTTATGTAATTCTTGGGAGAGAAAGTCAAGCATATCATCAATCGGCACTTTTGTAAACAATGAACAAACGTCAAAACTGATCAATCTATCGTTAGTTTCAGTACGTGCATTATTCAATTTTTCAGTAAGATCCATGGAATTTTTACATGTGAATCAGAGATAGTTCCGAGAATGGGGGACAAGACTTTGACAAGCCATTTGGAGAGTTTATAAGTAATAGAGCCCACCGAGCTAATAATAGGGCGCATAGGGTTGCCAGGTTTGTGGGTTTTAATAAGACCGTAAAGGTAGGGCAGAGAAGGTGAAGTGGACATGAAAAGCGGAATTAAGTCCTTATGATCTTTGAGAATGCGTTTCAAGCCACTATTAAATGATTTGATGACGTCATCCTGCGGGTTCTTCCTAAGTTTGCTGTATGTGGCGGGGTCCTGGAGAAGCTCGTTCATCTTTCCGATGTAGTCCACTTTGTCCATAATAACTATGGTGTTAGCCTTGTCTGCTTTAGTAATATGGAGCTCCCCATCTTTTTTTAATTGTGAGAGGCCATCGCGAAAACGTTTAGGAAAGTTATCTTCGTAATTACCATTCGCCGCACTATAAACGGGGCCTTTAACTATGTTAAACAAATACTGAGGGAGATTACACTGTTTTTCAAAACACGCGAGACTGTAACAAATTTGTAAAGCCGAAGGTTTTTTAACAATAAAAAAGGACATACAATATCCAAGGGCACTTTTTGCATCGTCACTAATGTTTTTCGAAGAAAGGTTCAAAGTGTGTTTTGAACCTTTCTTCGAAAAACATTAGATGAACGAGCTTCTCCAGGACCCCGCCACATACAGCAAACTTAGGAAGAACCCGCAGGATGACGTCATCAAATCATTTAATAGTGGCTTGAAACGCATTCTCAAAGATCATAAGGACTTAATTCCGCTTTTCATGTCCACTTCACCTTCTCTGCCCTACCTTTACGGTCTTATTAAAACCCACAAACCTGGCAACCCTATGCGCCCTATTATTAGCTCGGTGGGCTCTATTACTTATAAACTCTCCAAATGGCTTGTCAAAGTCTTGTCCCCCATTCTCGGAACTATCTCTGATTCACATGTAAAAAATTCCATGGATCTTACTGAAAAATGAATAATGCACGTACTGAAACTAACGATAGATTGATCAGTTTTGACGTTTGTTCATTGTTTACAAAAGTGCCGATTGATGATATGCTTGACTTTCTCTCCCAAGAATTACATAAGTATGACCTGCCACTACCTTCACACATTGTTTTGGAACTTATTAAGCTTTGCATCAAAGACTGTAAATTCACTTTCAATAACGAGTATTATCAACAAGTGTTTGGGATGGCCATGGGCAACCCCTTATCGCCCCTCCTCTCCAATATTTATATGGAGTTTTTCGAAATTACTTACATTCCGAGAATCCTGGGGGTTGGCATCCCTTGGTTGCGGTACGTCGACGATATTTTGTGTATCTGGCCCATGAATCGTGACCTGGATAACTTCCTCCTTCAGTTAAATGATCAAGTCCCCTCCATTAAGTTTACTTTAGAAGTGGAACAAGACAATTCAATCCCATTTTTGGATGTGCGTGTACATAGGGAAAGCCCAGGTTTTAAGTTTAGTATCTATCGGAAAACAACAAACAATTTGTCCTACGTACACTTTTACTCGGGACATGACACCCCCACTAAGAAGGCCATTTTTTCATCAATGTTTCTCCGCGCCCTTAGGATCGCCAGTCCGGAATACATCGATGCCGAATTGGAAAAAATCAACGGTATTGGAAGTGATCTGTGTTACCCATCTGCGTTTATGGAATCTTGTCTCAACAAGGCAAAACGAACTTTCTATCGTGTCAATAATAACACTCGTACTTTGTCAAAAAATATTTTAGTACTTCCATTTTTCCCGGGCTTTTTAGGCATTGCTAATGTACTTAAACTTTTGGATATTAATGTAGTATTTTCATATAACAATATTGTGAAAAATATCATAGTAAAAAATAGCCCTACCAATAATTCAGGCATTATCTATAAAATTGGGTGTAAACAATGTGATTCCTTTTACATAGGTCAGACGGGAAAGGATTTGCACACACGTATAAAACAGCATCAATATTCCGTTAGAACAGGACAGTTGTCCAGTGCTCTTTTTGTCCATTTGTCAGAGTTATCCCACTGTATTGATTGGAATAATGCTTCAGTTTTATTTCATTCTAGCAACATTGTCAATAGAAATATTCTTGAGTCTGCCATTATCCAACTTTCAAATAACTTCAACATAAGCAAAGGTCTTTTTCAACTCGATCCTGTTGTTTTGAATTCCTTCAAAACAAATTTAGATAAAAAGGGTAGGACGCTAAATCTTTGGTAAACTTGTATGCTACTTTATTAACTTTTAATCTTCATTTATTTTATATATATCGAAACTTGACTCTAAAAGGCAAAGTGTTAAAACCCGGGCAGATTTCCAGTATAAATTTGTATTTTTATAATTCATTTGATCTTGTGCTAAAAATCGATATTTTTCCTTACAAATCTGTATGCCTCTTTGTTAATCCTCTAATCTTTAATTTTTAATTTTTATTTTTACTTCTCCGTTTATTGCATATATATATATATATATATATTATATGTATGTGTGTAGATATGTATGTATATATATATATATATGTATGTTTGTGTGTATGTATGTTATTTATTATTTTATTTTTTTTTTTTTCTGTAACCTATATATAGGCCGTAACCTTTTATGTACTTCAGTGTTCCTGAGGATGTCATTAGACGAAAGCGCTTGAGCACCTTTTTGTGTTTCCTTTCCTTCGTGGTTTTATTCATCATATATATATATATATATATATATAGGGTGTCCATAAATGTTTACCCTGAAAACAGTATGCTCTCATGTTTTAATGACGAATCTTACATCCGTTTTCTTTTTACCGGTGATCTCGTACACGCATAGAGTTTCTGTGCTGGTGTGTTTCGTCTACCGCATTCGCCGCTAGGAGCGCTGTAGTAGCTGTTCAGTTAAGGTGGCGTCTGTGACAGAGAAGGCACAATGTGTTGTGTGGCTTGCAGAAACAAAATCTCCTGTCAGAATTCAGCGAAGGTTCAGAACAAAGTATGGAAAGAATCCACCTGATGTGAAGTTAATTAAGTCGTGGATGAAAAAACTCTTGGAAACTGGAAACGTGG
>JAJOZX010003134.1:360000-536302 GCA_023014485.1 Bathynomus jamesi
TATGTTATTTATTTTTTTTCTTTCTGTAACCTATATATAGGCCGTAACCTTTTATGTACTTCAGTGTTCCTGAGGATGTCATTAGACGAAAGCGCTTGAGCACCTTTTTGTGTTTCCTTTCCTTCGTGGTTTTATTCATCATATATATATATATATATGATGAAATAACCACGAAGGAAGCACCGAATGGTGCTCAAGAGCTTTCGCCTAATGACATCCTTAGGAACACTAAAATAAATAACAAGTTTGCAACTAATTATAGGACACAAAAAATAAAATAGGAATACAGGTACATAAAATTTTTATACTCACATTTCAACTATAAAACCTTTCGCTGGATCAAACGGGTCGTCAGTGCAGATGTCAGCAACGGTCTGCATTCAAAATAGATAGTTCCGATCGGATGCGTTAAAAAGACTAATTGCACCCACCGCATCAGTGTCTCCATCATCATATAGCTCCGGTAAACAGTAAAGTTATTGTTGTAACTGACTGGAATTGTCCAAGACGGAGGGAATGCGTGATTATTCGCTGGTAAAATAACTGCTGTGAGTTCCAGCTGAAATTACTTCATTTTATATGCATGATTCCAGACTGTTGCAGTCGCTTAAGCTTGCTGATTGGATGTTAATGTAACTGGGCGTACCTATGGCATATGTGTGTGCCAATCAGTTGTCGTAGAGCCAAAGCTACGGCCCCACGCTTTGGGCATTGAAGTTCTGATTGGATACCTTCACAAATAATGATGTGTCTTTATCAAATTTGGTTTGTTCACTCCGCAGATTTTTCACTGTTTTCAGAGAGGTCGGAGGCGAATAAAATTATATTGTAATTAAAAACTTATTTAAGTGTTTGAATTTCAACGTAAAAATGATTATTTAGCATGTGTTTAAAAAACTTTTAAACGTAAATTCAAAGTTTTTAAGAGAGAGAGAAGTTCTGAGTGTATTTATTATTATTATTATTAATATTATTATTATTATTACTATTATTATTATTATTATTATTATTATTATTTAAAACAACGTTGATGAAATAGAAAATCAGCGATTCCACTAGGACTTTCAGGATGAATCCTGAACGATTCTGCCGCCGGACCATGGAGCAGCACATCGAAACAATCCTCCGAAATCTTGAGTACGACACTGACTTTTTCTCCTCACCCTACCCTTGCCGACTTGAAGCCGCCCGCCAAACACAAGGAGGCAACACCAACTATTGAGTGGTTTTGTTTACACGTAGAATTAAATTGTCTAAAAGATGCAACAATCATATTTTTTGTACCTCTATTAGTTTCATCTGTGCAGGGGGGCAATCATTGTTTGCCACCGTGTACTAAAATTGACAATAAACATTATAAACATTTTATGAGATTTATATACAAATACATAATCTGGACACGGAGCACGGTCCCCAACTACTACCAACTACTACTAGACCTAACGTCACTTAACATCGCTGATCCAACGGGAAGCTGTGTTACGACATTGGCTACAACGTATCCCAAAAGAAGGGAGAGAGAAGAACGAAGGGCGAAGGGAGAGATTGAATGGTGAAGGGGAGAGAAGCTAATACCCATACATGCTTTTCCTTTTTAATTGAATTAAAAAATTTGAACGAAAAATGGCTCCTTCCTATGAGATGATTCTCCTTCATGTTTCAAGTGTGAAATTAAGATTTTGAAATTAATAATATATAATAATAATAATAATAATAATAATAAAATAATAATAATAATAATAAATAATGGTAAACTTTACTGTCAGGGAATAAATCCCATAAAAAAGTACAATATTCGTCAAGGTAATAAACGCTAAAAGTAATTAAACAATAAATTAAAATAATTCGTAAACATGATGGGAAAAACATAATTAGTTACAGAATTACAGGTGATAGTATCGGTCATTGTGAGAAAAAAGTTCATATGAACATGTGTCTAATTCTGAATGGTTACGGAGATAGAGCTGTTTGAATCTGATGCGCGCGCAGCTCTTCCTCCTCCTTCCCTCCCTTATAACATTGAACCATGTAAGCTGTAATGTAAACGTGTAACTTAAGCCAATCGACAGCTGACTGTTGTGAGTGACATTGTTTGGTGTTTCAAGCAGTGTTAAGAATGCCACACACCTTCACACATGCCGAATATGCAGATGTGGTGTATGTCTACGGTTTTTGCGATGGAAGTGCAACAGCTGCTGTTGCAGAATACCGTCGACGGTTTCCGAACCGCAGAATTCCGGATCGAAGAGTGTTTACCAGGGTTTTCAACACATTGCGTGAGATTGGTACACTTCCTAGAGCTCATGTTTCATCTGAACGTGAAGGTCAAAAAGATGTGGATGAAGTGGAAAACACTCTTCAGTTGGTAGAGCGTAGTCTTACTACTAGCTCACGAAGAATTTCTACATGTCTCGGTGTACCACACACAAGAGTATGGCGAACATTACGTGAGGAAGGCTTGCATCCATATCATGTACAGCGTGTACAACATCTTCAACCAGGAGACGCTGCCATGCTACTGGAATTTTGTCATTTGGTAAATGCTAATCGCCGATTGCTTCGATTAATACTTTTCACCGATGAAGCTACTTTCACCCGTGACGGTATCAACAACACTCGTAACTCTCATCTGTGATAAGACGAAAATCCAAATGCCACTGTGGAAACAAATTTTCAACATCGCTTCTCTGCCAATGTGTGGTGCGGTATCATCGATGATCAGCTGATTGGCCCTGTTACTTTAGAGAATTGTCTTACAGGACAAAGCTACCTAGAATTTCTGCAAAATGAATTGCCAGGACTATTGGAGAATGTTCCTTTGGCTACACGCGCTGGTATGTACTTTCAGCATTACGGAGCTCCTCCACATTCTACCCGTCTGGTGATGCAATACCTAAATCAAACTTTCCCTGGTCGATGGATCGGCCGCGGTGGACCCATTCAATGGCCACCAAGGTCTCCAGACCTCTATCCGTTAGATTATTGTTTGTGGGGGTGGATGAAAAGTGAAGTTTACAAAAGAAAGGTGGATACACGAGACGAATTGCTCGCGCGCATTTTGGATGCTGCTGCCCGCATAAAGGAACGTCAAGATCAACTCAGACGAACAACACGCGATCTTCGCACACGAGTTGCAAAGTGCATTGAGGTTGACGGTGGGATTTTCGAAAACGTATTGTAAACTGTAACAAATTTGTCATTTCTGTATCTGATACCATCAAAATGCCAATGTTTAAACATTAAATGTTAGAAACAGTAATTGGTTTCTCTTTCTTGATTATCATTAACAAACAGCTCTATCTCCGTAACCATTCAGAATTAGACACATGTTCATATGAACTTTTTTTCTCACAATGACCGATACTATCACCTCCCGAAGTATTGACCTTTCCTCCTGAAACACCCTGTATATACACACGTAATAATATTTTTTGCATGAGAAAGAGCATGGAAAATGCATTAACGAAATTTAAGCTGTCATTTTACCTCCCCGGGTAAAGTGGCAGGTGTCTGCGGTCAGCATTCGCTAAGGTGGCTGGAGAAGTACATGTAATGTACCTTAACGAAATGAAAGGAATGACCGCATTCCAAATTAGGTAAAATAAATAGTAGAGAATTGCTCAAGTCATTGTAAAATGAAAGTATTTATTTTTGACTGTATATTTATTTTCTATTTATATTTGTTAAAATTTTATTATTTAATACAAATGTGTATATAATTTTGGAAATTTAATTGAAGTGAAATTATTAAATGAAGTGATTATGGAAATTTTGGATGTGAAATGCTTTTTGATTTATTAAGCAAATGTTTTTGTACAAATTAAATGAAGTGTTTATGGAGATTTAAATGAAAATTTAATTGAAGTGAAATTCTTTTCATGAGGGCATGTAATTAACATCTGACGGCCATTCCATATATATATGTACAAACTTAAGTCATTATCAGATAACCCCAAATATTCTCACTGCATAATAATGGGGGACTTTAACGCACATGTGAACTCGGAATTCTTTGTAGAATTGGGTAACATGTGCTAGTTGGCCAATTTAAGTATAAGTGATGTAGATGTATTAGGGGAAGCCAGTGGTAATTTTACATACGTTAGTGATATGAGTGGTACCACCAGGTGGATTGATCATTGTCTCACTAGTAATAATCTAAAGGATCGAATTGTTAGAGTTCATATTCTGCATGATTTCCTTCTTTCTGATCATAGACCATTAGAAATATAAATTAACATTAACAAGTTATGTGCAACACGACTTAACAAGAACTCAATAGGTAAGAATAATCGCGTCGATTGGTCCAATGTTACGATGCAGCAGAGAATAGAATACAAAGACAGAACAAGTCACCTCTTTAATAATTTAGAAATTTTGCATCTTGCCTGCAATAATCCTTGCTCAAATGATTCTCACTGTAAACTCATAGATAGGTATTATAGTTAGATAATATCCCTGTTAAGAGAAACAGGAAGCCCCCTATTAAATCTTACAACTATCATACTAAATATTCCTGGATGGAATGATTTTATTGCCCCCTGAAGAAGGAATCGAAAGACGCCTATGATTTGTGTTGCTTTCATGGTATACCCAGATTAGGACCGGTATACATGAATATGTGTAGAAGTCGGGGTCAGTATAAGGCGGCCATAAGGCGATATAAACAGGAAGAAGAGTCTATTCGAGCATCAAAAGCCTGTGAAGCTCGCATAAATAACGATAATAAGAAATTATGGAAATTTGTTACGAATCAAACGAGTGTCAAAAATGTCCTTCCTCTGACAATCGATGGGGTGTCGGGAGGATGAAATTGCAAAGCTGTGGAAAAACCACTATTCTAACTTTCTTAACAGTGTGAGTAGGGATAATCTTAAGATAGATTGCAGCGAAACGATTGTGGGAGGGACGAGGGAAAATGCTTTGATATCATTTTCTGAAGTAAAAAGGTTAATTAAAGAGTTAAAGACTGGTTCTGCGTCAGGGGTAGACGACTTATCGAATGAGCACTTAAAATATGCAAATGACGTAGTAGTCTGCATATATCATTGCTCCTATCAGCCATGCTGGCTCATAGCTATATCCCTGCAGAGTTCATGAGGGTATATATCTTGCCCCTGGTCAAAAATAAGTACGGAGACATTCTGTCCATCAATAATTACAGGCCTATTGCTGTCGCTTCCTGCTTCTCGAAACTACTAGAAAAACTCTTGTTACGCCGATTAATTGATTTCCTATGGACATCTAATCAGTTTGGCTTTAAAAGGTCCCACTCAACTGACCTGTGTATCTATGTACTTAAAGAAACAATATCTAAATACATTGACAGTAATTCAACTATTTATGGCTGTTTCCTAGATATAAGTAAGGCATATGATAGGGTGAACCACAATATTTTATTTGCAAAACTAGAAGGCAGGAAGGTTCCCATGTAAATATTAAATTTATTGAAATTTTGGTATAATACCATCCGAGTGTTTTGGCTCCTCTTGCGGGGTGAGATAAGGCTCCTTGCTCTCCCCTATGCTGTTTAATGTGTATATCGACGGATTAATTGCTTCACTTAATGAGGCAACAGTGGGATGTTGTATAGATAACACAAGGATAAATAACTTAGTTTATGCCGACGATATGGTGTTAATAAGTCCCTCTGTTAAAGGTCTGGATCGGCTACTAAAAGTTTGCGAAGTGTATTCGCAGAAACATGATATTCTTTTTAATGTTACAAAAACTAAGGTTTTGCAATTTCATCCTAAAAGCTGTAATCAGCGAGCTGATATAAGGTTTAAAATGAATGGTGAAGTAATTGAGGAAGTACAAGAGTTTAAATATTTGGGTCAAACTATTACCAGCTCCTTGAGTGATGACTCGGATATAAGAAAACAATCTCGAAGCCTGTGTGCTAAAGCGAATATGACCATAAGGAACTTTCGATTCTGTACAAGTGAAGCTAAAGACACTCTCTTTCGTACTTTCTGCAGTAATATATACGGACAACAACTGTGGGTGAATTATAAAAAAGGTTCTGGCAGAACTCTAAATTTGCTGTACAACAAGCCTTTTAGACTCTTACGTAAATTACCCTCGAGATGCTCAGCTTTGCAAATGTTTGCTACCCGCAATGTCCCGAGCTTCCCGGAGGTAACAAGACGTGCTCAACACAGTCTAATGCAAAGAATTAAAAAATCAATCAACCCGATCATCCAAGCTATCCATGAGTCCTGCCATTTATCCTCTAAGCTATGGACTTCTTGGTACGAAAACGTCTGTCTGTAGCTCCACTTAACTTCGACATTACAGTATTATTTCTAATCAATTGTGTATATTTTTATCCTTAGTATATGAACTGTCATTGTATTAATAATATTTGTCATATGGACTATAGTCTGCCAATAAACCTTTTCATTTTCATTCATTTTCATTTTCATAAAAGTGCCATCATAGTGGTGGCGTTATCGACCAAACAGTTCCAACGATTGTACGTGTATATAAACGATAGAAATAACTGAGGATATTGAGTTTTATATATAACGAATAACTGAACATTTCTAATATGGGTTATTTGATTTACTCTCTTAATACGACCTTTAATAATATATATATATATATATATATATATATATATATATATATATATATATATATATATATATATATATATATATATATATATATATTAGGCCGGGTCGAAATTGGGAAATTTTTTAATTCTTAAAAAATACACTATGTGAGAAGTTTCATTTTATCATCTTAACAAAATATTAAAATATCAAGCATGTGCTACCCCTGCTACCCCTAGCACGTACCCCCCCTTTTTTACCCTCATATTTGTATATATTTAAATGGGAAAAAATTTAATTCCTTAAAAAGTACACTATGTGAGAAGGTTTTTTTTATCACTTTAAAAAAATATTAAAATTCAAGCATGTGCTACCCTACTACCCCTATCACATGCCCCTCCTCCCTTTTTTAGCTTCATATTTGCATATGTTTTATGTTGTTATATGCCACATGATAAGTTGTTTGTTTAATGCTTGATATTTTTATGTTTCAGATAAATAGAAATAATTTTTCAGATAAATAGAAATAATTTGCATTTGCTTTAATTGTAATTTGAATTATCATAAATTATAAATTACATATAATTTGATTTTACTTCTGAATATAAACTGTGACTACTAGAAGCAAGTCCTCAAATGCAGCCTTTGGATATCCTACGGAATCCCCACCAGCCATGACTCCTTCAAAAGCAGATGTTGCGAGACACTACCTTTTTGTGCGCCGTCTTGAAGAAGCTAAATCAAAAGGATCGGCAACTGCAGCAACTGCTAATGATTGTTACAGGGTTGTTGTAAAAGATATTGAAGACATTTGGATGAAATTTTCTTCTCTACGATTAACACCAAAGGTATCTATCTTTAAGTCAGTCGACTAAAAGAACCTCAAAATTGAACAAGGTGCCGTTACATCGAAGAAATGAAAGTTTTGCCTTAAAAGTAGCTCAATATGATGAAATGTTTGATATATCTTCTTGTGAATACTATGATAAGAGAAGTGATAAGAAATCTTGCAAGTGTAATAATAAAATACCAATGGCAGAATGGGAGTCTTTTGTGGGTCAAAAACAAAGAAAAAATCAGTTAGGACCAATTGATCGCATAGCAAGTTCAACAAAGAAGAGATCTTTAGCAAGAGCCCAAGAAGCACAAAACCGTCAACTAAAAGCACAAGAAGAAATGACTGAAGCCACCAATGTTTTACCATCGGAATTTATAGAAAATACCCAAGAAGACATGGATGTAGATTCAGAGAGTCAGGATGTAGATTATGAGGCCGATTTAGAATTGACTGAGAATATTCAGAACAGGCACTCCTATAAAAACCTAGCATTAACAGCAGATCGTTATCGTGTAAGTTGTAGAGCTGCAGCTGCAATAGTCAATGCAGCTTTAAAAGATATGGGGATCCTTAACCACACGAACATGTTTGATAAAAAGAAATTAGAAAGAGAAAGAAATCGCATGGGTGAAACAAATACTTTTAGGTCTAAATCCGAAAATCTGAAGATGGAGTGCCTTGGATTTGATGGAAGGAAAGATAACACATTAACTAAAAGTGGAAAGATAAAAGAATACTATGTTATTGGGAAAGAACCTGGAAGCATCTATGTAGACCATGTCACACCAGATAATGGAACTGCTCGCTGCATAGCAGAAGAGTTGATAACTATTATTTCAGACTCGAACAGCACAGATACTATCAAAGCTTTACTGTGTGATGGTACTCCTGTAAATACAAGAAAAATTGGTGGAGCCATAAAACTGGTTGAAATTCACCTTAATAGAGACCAGTGTAGTGGTTGGTGTGCCTCTTGCATTTGAATGAGCTGCCTTTTATGCACGTCTACAAAGCCATTGATGGTAAAACAACAGATCCAAATACTTTTATGGGTTCAATTGGGAATAAACTGAAAGCAGATTTAACAAAATTGGAGGTAGTCAAATATTTTTGCGTAAAGGGAAACATTAAAGAAATTCCAGCAAATGTTGTGAAGGAGCTAAGCAGTGATCAAAGATATTTCTATGATATGTGTCTGGCAGTGCAAACTGGAGACACTTCTCAAGATCTGTCCACTCGATCCCCAGGTACCCTTCACCATGCTCGCTGGCTAACTTTAGTCAACAGGGTCCTTCGATTATATATCTCAACGCCAAATCCCGATAAAAACATTCAAGATATAGTCTAGATTATTATGCAGTGCTATGATCCAGGGTGGTTTTGGATAAAATCTCATCCTAATGCAACTGATGGTGCATATAACTTTTGGCATTTAATGTGTTTGCTTCGAAATTTAGGGAACAACAAAGATCAATCATTGAACCAGTATTAAAGAATAACGCCTACTTTGACACCCAGAAAATATACTAATATCAATGGTAACTGACAAGAGACTAGAAATTAGGGAGCAAGCTATTCAGAAAATCATCCTTTCAAGAACAGGATTTTCAGGTACCAGAAACTTTGAGTTGCCTCGAACCCTCAATTTCCAATCTACTGACTACACTGAGATGATCGATTGGCAAGAAGAGATCATTACTCCTCCACCGCTGCTAAATAATTTTAGCGACGATGAGCTACTACAGGCTCGATGTAAGCCACTGGAGATAACTTCTTTTCCATGCCACAGTCAAAGTGTGGGAAGGGCAGTGAACCTAGTAACAAAGGCATGTCAGGAAAGAATAGGATATGACAACCGTCAAAAGTTTATCTTAAACTCAATAGAATCAAGGCGAAAATTGCCCAAGTTTGAATGGAAGGCCCAATGGAATGAGTAAGAAACGTATTAAATAAAATTTCCTAATGATATTGAAAATTTCTTCCCTTTTGATGTGATAAGGAACAATAAAAAAGTGAATTGAATTTTAACACATTTATTATGCCTCTAATTTTTTCTTCTGAATATATTGTTGTACTTAATTAATTTTCCTAATACTATACATTATTAAATAAGATATTATACGTTAATAAAAATTAATGTCATCAAAAAACCTGAATGGAGAGCAAGTCTCGTATAAATGGAATATTCAATATAGGTCAAAAAGTGAAAAATTGTGCCAGAGTTAGGAGGCTTTAAACAGTGAAAATAATTTATGAGGGGGTTCCTGTGTTCCATTCAAACCCCTCACAATATGTACCTTTTCAATATAAAATTTTGACCCGGCCTAATATATATACGGCTCGGAACGATTCTTTATAAACTTTTTGACCATTCCTTCCGCCGGTGGCGTTAACGGCGCTCCTGTCCAAACATTTCCAACGGTTGTACGGATATATAAACGATAGAAATAACTGTGAGGTTATTGATTTTTATATGTCAGCGATACCTGAACATTTCTACTATGGGTCATTTGAATTACTCTCTTAATACTGCCTTTAATAATATAATAATATATATATTATATATATATATATATATATATATATTATATATATATATGTGTGTGTGTGTGTGTGTGTGTATATATATATATATTAACCCATCCGTCTATGTCTTTGGACAGTTCGAAGTTGACGGGGGTTTTTGGTTAGGTGGCAGCAACGGACTTGTTACTGGGAGTATCTGGTACCGTATAGGGAATCGCAGAAGTTGCTCTTATACTACACTCCGATTTCTTCTTGTAGTGGATCAAACGATTCTGCGAGGCTTACTAAATTCTCTGAAGGTTCCCCGATTCTTCTTGTAACGTATCGGGAAATTATTTTTTTCTATTTAAGACTAAGTTCTCTGAAGAGAGTAAAGCTCGAAGGAGAAGATAAAGATTTTCTCTTAATGTAGTTTACTGCTAAAATGTTACAAGTAATGCTCAGCCTCTAAGTTAGATCAGCCAAATTAGAATGAACATTGGAGAAATTTTGTGGGCTTTTATACTGAATTTTTTACTGACATCATTATTATTTAATGCTGATCTGTTTTTGTGTTTTATTCTCAATAGGCTGATTTACTTTGCAAAACATTTAAAGACAAAACAAATATTTTAGCTGTAGCAAGGTCAAGACTGCTAAGCAAAAGGAAGCCATATTTTTTCTTTAAACCGCATATTAACAGATCTGATGTTGTCATGATCTGCCGAGTTAACTAAAAATCACGAATTACGAACAAACATATACATGAGCAAAAACTAAATGCTTAAGATTCAAAATTAAACGTCAAGGACATGACTTCATCTTTTTTAAAACGAAGAGCGAATGTATACATGAAATGAACAAGATTACATTATTAAGCTAAATCTAAAAAATGATTAAGTATCTTAAAAATTCACCAATTATAAAATACAAAGCAAATAAAAAATTTGTCCAAACTCGTGTCAGCGTTACGCGATTTCGGTCTCTATGTAAAAATGAATATATGAATATAAATGTATACAATATAAGTATTATATGAATCTAATGAACATAAAGATTATATAAATATAAGGATTTATATAAATATAAGGGGTTCCAAAAAACCTTAGCCCCCCTATTTGCAGCTTACATGTTTACTTATATCGAAATAGTTTTTAGTGATTATAAAAATATATAAAATTCTTTATTTATTGCAGGTATTAAAATTACTCTAGCTGATAAAGTGATAATATAATGGCTTCTCAATTAATTGGTGATTCGGAGAGGAAACGTGTGATAGATCGCATACGAGCAATAACATTTCGGGAAGCTCGTGATGCTGGAGCCACCTTTATAACACGTTCATGGGTTGCCAAAAAGTTGCGAAGAAGTGAGGACTTCGTCAAAAGAAATTGGAATAAAACTTTGGATGAATGTGAAATGGATACAACCAAATCTGGGCGCCCAAATTTGCCACTCTCTCAGGGAACAAAGGACATCATTGAAAGCGGTACGCGTAAGCGGAAAAACAGCTGTGCTAAACTTTCTAGAGAGATCGAAGTGTTGAGAGGAAAGATCGTTAGTGGTGAGATCATTCTACTGTACCGTCATAGGCAAGGTTTAAAGCTTTGGCATGAACTTCCAAAGCCAAGAAAAACTCAACTTAACATCGATGACAGAATGTGGTTTGCCCATTATCTTGAAGATTGGGATGTGGATGATTTCATGCATTTAGCTGTCTCCGATGAATTTTTTGTTTACGTAACACGTCGGCCTAACTACCAAAATGATCGAGTGTGGGCCACAACACCAGATGAAATCGATGACAATGAACATTATCGCGAATTATTAAAAAGTCCAGACTGTGTTGGTGTGTTTTTTTTTGTTCACTGCAAAGAAGCTCATGTGGGTGCTGAAGCCAAATGGTCAGAGTTGGGATGGACAGTATTTTCGTGATATTATTCTATCCCAGCATGTCATTCCTTTTCTAAGAAACCCAAACAATGTTATGGATGTCGATGAGGTCACGCTTCTGCACGATAAGGCCCCCTGCTTTAAGGCATTAGCCACTCAACAGTTGTTGCGAACCATAAGATCGATTTCTTTGGAAATGAAGAATGGCCACGAAATTCTCCTGACCTGAACGTCTGTGAACACATTGGATCAGTTATAAAGGACAAGGTTGAATGTCTCTTGTTTCAAGAACCTGCAGCAAATCGATTTTCGAAGGATACAATGACGCAACACATTGAAACTGTCTTAGCAAATTTGCGTAACGATCAAGATCTATTCACGTCACTTTTGGCAAGCTACCCAAAGCGAATTCAGGCTCTCTTGGAAGCCAATGGCGGGAACACCAAGTTTTAATTTCTCATTAAATGCAGGATTAAATTCTCTTTTGTAAGGTATGTTTAGTTTTACTGTACCTCTAATGGTTTAGGCCATGGGCGGGGGGGGGGGCTAAGGTTTATTGGAGCCCCGTACGAATTATATAAGAATTATACGAATGAATATAAGAATATAGAAATTATTCATTGTTCATTTTTACAGGGCTCTGTACTTTAGAATGACATTAATACAATAATATAACATCCTAACTAATTCTAACTCGATGATAACTAATGGTTTTTATAATACAGATTTACAGTATATACACAACATAAATCGGGGTGGTTAAGTCTTTTTTTTTTTTTTTTTTTTTTACTATTGCGAGAATCGTCTTTTCACTACAAATATACCGAGGATTATAGCACACACAATGATAATAGTGATGGCAGATGTTGGTAAATAATTGTTACTGGTTACAGTATTTGTAAAAGGTTATTCTGGTTATCATCTGAAAATTTTTAAAAACGACTCAATTGATCATTCCAGTTAGGGGCATAAAGTCCGGGTAGGATGCAGAGCATTTTTTAAGCTTTCCCCACTCGGCGACAAAGGCAGATCGGGAAGTTGGGGGGGGATTAAGGCAGGGGTGTGCTGCCAATTTCTTAACAACCGGTTCTGATACAGATAGGGGTGTAAATCGGCGAGCTCCAATGGCGCGAGTCATTAAGCTAGGGGGGTTTGGGTTGAGCGGTAGCTCCCCCAGCGGGGTCCGGGGCTCCGCCCCGGAAGCCAACGCATTTTAGCTTTCCCAAACAGCATTTTGTAACATTTTGGCAGAAATTATTTAACATATTCTTTATACTCACTAATGACTAATTAAATTATCTAAAAATAAACTAATTTTTCATCAAAAAATAAATAAATATTGAAACGACCACTGCTTGTGATACTACCTATATTTTTCTATAAAATCCTGAAAAAATGAAAAAATTTAGATATAAATAAATTTCTACTGACTGTTAAATATTTGTTAAAAACAAACAAACGGTTCTGTGATCCAATCAAAATTTAACAACTGGTTTGGGCGAACCGGACCGAACTGTCCCAGCACACCCCTGGATTAAGGATACTATGGATCCAGATGTTCCCTAATCAGGCCACCATCCCCGTGTGGTCTGAAATAACACTAGCATTATCTATATATAAATATTCAATGTAAATTTCATATTTACATTTAGGATGAACAGTTCTAATTGTGGCATATGTGCATGTATTATATGTATTATATGGCTTCCAAGACAATGCTCCCAAGACAACTCCCAAGACAATTCTATTTTTACAAATTTTGAAAATTCCTTGTCGCCCAGTACCCTAAAATTTCATTTACTGGGCGACAAATTTTTTTCACTGGGTGACATTCATGTCGCCCACTGACTAGGTTAAAAATGCTCTGGTAGGATGGTCACCGTTTTCATGGCGGAATTCAAGATTTTTTATAGTAGGTTTGAATTTACTTTCAGACAGAAAGGGGTACGAGTTGTTAATTGTAATCTCAATATTATAAGTGGAACAATTTTATTCATATCTACGTCTTAAATTATACGAAGCTGTTGGTAGTTGTGTAGATGTTTGTGGTCGTGTAGATGTTTCTGTTTGTGTGCGGAGTGGTCGGCCTCGCTTAGGTGGTAGTTGGGGTCGAACATTAAGCTCGGATTCTGAGTGTGTTCGTTTTTTTCATGAAGGTTCTAACTCACGTGGTTGATGCACTTGCGGCCGGTATATAGGGTCCGTGCGTCGATCATCAATCGGTGAGGGTGGTGAAGGAGGAAGTGGTGGATTTGGAGGAAATGGTGAAGTTCCACTGAGTGATCCTCTAGAAGGGGTTTCTCTAGGGTCTGGTTCTGATGGGACTCTCGGTTCTGGGACCTCTTCTTGTTCAGAGATTGGCTCGAGTACTGGTGGTATTACGAGGTACCAATCTTCGTCACGGGTAGTGGTTTCTTCCGTAACCACTTCGGTTTTGTGGTCCCTGCTGCATTTGTTAATACCTTGATCTTTTGAAGGGTAGGTGGCTCTAACGCTTGGCAGATGTTTTTTGGGAAGGTGTGTTGTTCGGCAGCTATCTTCAAATTATCAGCGTGAATGATCTTTAGTTTGGAATGGTTTCGGAGGTCGAGGATTTCGTAACGGTTCTTTCTGAGGTTTTTCATAATCCTATATGGGCCATCCCATTTTGGGTATAATTTGCGAAATGAGGGGTGTCGCCGATGGACACGTTATAGCCGTTGTTGATGGCTGTTTGCACCATGGGGAGGGAATCATCCCATGTACGGGAGGATGCATCGACAACATGGCGGAGGGGTTCTAAGATCTCCCGATTGTCTTTCCACTAAGCCGTTTGCCTGCGGATGGTATGCCACAATGTGTGTTTTTTTAATTTTACACATGTTACAGAGTGACTCGAACATTTTGGAAGTGAAAATAAGGGCGTTATCCGAAATTATGATGGAAGGAGTAGTATGGTTTTGGATGCCGCGTTCCACTAGGGCTCTTTCCACCGTTTCCGAGGTCTAGTTTGTAATGGCAACTACTTCGCTGTAACGCGAGAAGTGATCCGTAAACACAATGATGTACTGGTTTCCCTTTGATGTTTTGGGAATGGTCCTAGTACAGTATGTCCACTCCAGTTCTTTGCAGGGCCGTTGGCATACTGGATATTTATGCATGGGAGCTGTGGACGGTACGTTGCCTTTATGTTTTAAACAAGACGGGCATTCAGCGATGTATTCATGTACCTTTTTGTTCATTTCGGGAAAAGGGTATCGCTCCAAAAGACTTGATGGTGCGATCCGGCCCCATGTGGCCATACAAAGGTGAGTCGTGACAAAGTCCGATGGCTATATCTACGAGATACTTCGATATTTCCACGAGGTCGTTTCCATCTTCGTTCCTGAAATGTACGAGCCCATCTTTTAGGTTGTACTGTTCTTTTACCTTCGATGGTTCCTTTTGTTTCAGGCGAGCCCGAAGGTTCTGGGTGTGTTGGTCATGTTGTTGAGAGTATTGCAGACATTCGTAGTCGAACACAGGGAGGGTTTCTATCTTATTTACTTGGCTGTCGGGCTTGAATCTCGACAATCCACCTGGAATAATTTGAAGTTTTCCTGGTTTGTATACGATTTTTGCCGAAAAGTCCTGAATCAACAGAGCCCATCTACTCAACCGTCCTTCAAGTAGCTTGTCCTTGAAGATATACGTGAGTGGCTTATGGTCAGTTTTGATGGTTACATCGTAGCCGTAGACGATATTTCGACATTTTTTCAAAGCCCAATATACCGCTAGGGTTGAGGTCCAGAGAGAAGCTGACTGGCATAAGCAATGGGTAATTCCACACCATCTACGTCCTGTAATAGGACGGCTCCTAGTCCATAGGAGGAAGCATCTGTGGCTATGACAAAGGGTTTGGTGTAATCGAGATTTTGGAGGATGGGATGACAAGTTAGTTTACCGGTTAAAGTTTCAAAAGCATGTTGGTGATCAGATTCCCAATTAAATTTAGCATGTTTCTGGAACAAATTGGTAATGGGTTTAGCAATGTTTGAAAATTGGGGGGATAAAATTTCGATAGAATCCTACAAATTCAATAAATGCACGAGCGTCGTCGATGGTTTTAGGTACAGGGTACCTTTCCAGTGCTTCAAATTTTGCTGGATCAGGTTTAATTTCAGTGGATGATAGTAGAAATCCTAAGTATACCTGAAAGAAGTTGCACTTTGCAAGTTTCAGTTTAAGGTGTGCTTTTCTCAAACGTGATAGCACATTCTGAAGACGTTGAAAGTATGTTTTTATATCCGAACTATAAACGATAATATCGTCAACATAGACCAACGCTTCAACACCTAATAGATCGGAAAGGACTATATTCATCAACCTAGAGAAATTTGCATGCCCATTTCGGACTCCGAAAGGTAAAACCTGTAATTCGTAATGGCCTCGGTTAGTGGAGAAAGCAGTCAATGCCCGAGATTCGAGACTGACCTCCTCCATTTGCCAATAACCGGATGCTAAATCGAGGGATGAAAAGAAATTAGCTCTCCCTACGTTCAGAATTGTTTCCTGCATGTTTGAAATAGGGAAACGGTCTGGGATGGTAATGTGGTTTAGGCATCTAAAATCTATACAAGGACGAGATGTTCCGTCCTTTTTGGAAACAAGAATCATAAGAGCGGACCAGGGACTAGATGAAGGCTGAATGACATCCTGCTCCAACATGTCCTTGATGTGTTCCTCAATAGTTAGTAATTGGGAATGTAGAACCCTATAGGGAGGAATGAAGATGGGTTTGGAATTGGGTTCCAACTTCATTTCGAAAGGGACCAAATTAGTTCGGCCTAGAGGATCTCCTTTTAGGGCAATCACATCTCTATTTCTTATCAGGAAATCGAGAAGTGATTCCAGTAGTTTGAGATCCTGTAAGGCTCGTGACTTTTAAGGGAGTGCTCCAGACATTTCTTATATTAATGCTGAAGGGTTTAACTCTAAGGAACTGGAAACACGATTTATAGTACTGGTGGGAAAACCTGAATTTATTTCTACTGTGGAAACAGTTGCTATTCTCTGATTTGAAGTTAATTCAATAGAGCTTTTCCGTTTGTTTAAACAAACAACAGGGATAGCTGAATTCTGACTATGATTAAGAACTTGGGCAATAAGAACATCTCTCTTGAAATTACTTTTCTCTGTAATAAGAGTACGATCTGACTCTAATAGTGTTCAAATTTCCACTTTTTCGTTTTCTGGTTATGTACAGAACAGCTGTGCAGGACATACACTGTAGTACAAATGTAAAAGACCCGTTTCTTACCAAACAAAACCATTGTAACAGCTGTTATAGGCTACTAGAGTTCTACTGTGATAATTTTCTATGTTTCAGATACAAAGCTTGGTGAAGATTGTGTAGCCACCATGGCTAAGCAAGGACGAAAGACCAGAAAAAGTTCTGGTTCAAAGCTGAGTGATCTGGTGGGTCCAGGCAAGCAGTTATTTCCCACAGAAGTTCCAACCTGGAGAGCTGTGTTTCAGAGAGGAATCCTCCTCCAGGAAGAGAAGCTGCTTCTGTATGATATGAAGAGAGCTCAGTACCCTCTGCAAGATTTGGCTAAGGACTTGGCATCACTGGTACTGGCACATTGGCGCAAAAGAAATGCCAAGTTCACTCCTCCTGTGATCATTCAAGAGAGATCCATTGCCAGGAAGATTCTTGTCAGGTGGAATGAAATGATTGACCTAGTGAATGGCAGAGTGAAGGCTGCAAAGAGAGAGAAGAGAATATCTGAACTTGATACATTGTTTGACATAACAACCTGCAGACATGATATCACTCTCTGTGGAACTGAAGCATCTGGCTGCTCTGGCTGTGCTACTAGAGTTCATGTCAACTGTGACTGTCCTCTGCCTCACAAGATTCCAAAGCTAGAGCTAGAGTGGCTCCATTACCAGAGGATCAAAACCTCAGAAGTTTCTGGCTTCTGGATGGCATCTGTTGATGTGAAGGAAACAGTGAAGCAGGTGAAGGCTGCTAAGAGGAAGGAGGAAGAACAGAAGGCATTTGAGAAGAGAAACAGAAAAGAGGAAGAAGAAAAGGAGCTACTGCTTAGAGCTGATGATGGTGATGATGATGAAGATGAGGTGACTTCCTTGCAAGAGTCTCCAGGCAGAGCAGCTCATTCTGCTGACACAGATTTTTCTAGTACTGCACCAGGCACAAGCTCCAGTGTCAACATTGGCAAAGTCTCCACCTCTGCCAGGAGGAACTACATGGATATCTCAAGCACTGCTGCGACTGCAGTTAGGTTCAAGGTGGCAAACACTCCTGCAGCAGCCATTGCAACTGGCTTCTTGCAAGATCTCATCAAAGCTGGCCATCTATCTGCTGATAAGGCATATCTAGCTGTTGACAGGATGAAGATGTGGAGGGGCAAGGAGGCTGTAATAGGTGCCTCGGTGGAGGCCCTGGAGAAAAGAACAGAGGGAGAGGAGATCAAAGGAATTCTCTTTCATGGAAAACAAGATAAGAAGGCAAAGATCATGAGGTACAATGAAGAAACTGGCCGCTTCCATCCTAATATTACAACTGAAGAGCACTATAGTGTTAACTGTGAACCTGAGGGGAAGTATCTCTTCCATTGTACACCAGAAGAACCTGAAGGAAATGAGAAACCTGCACTAAAGATAGCTCAGGCTCTGTTTGAGTGGATTAGTGCTCATGGTGCTAAAAATACTATTGTGGTCCTTGGTGGTGACTCCACCAACACAAACACAGGACCTGATGGAGGAGCCATCACTCACTTGGAGAGACTGCTAGTTCACAAGTGTCACTGGCTGATATGCCAGTTGCATATTAATGAACTCAGCCTCAGGCACATGATCATCAAGCTTGAGGATCCCTACACGCACAAGTCTGGGTTCAGTGGCCCAATAGGAAAACCTTTGGAGAAGATCAATGACATACCTGTCAACTTTAGCTTCAAGGCTCTGCCAGAAGAAGAAGATATAATGGAACTGCCAGAAGACATTGTACAGAACCTTAGCACTGACCAGAAGAACTGCCACCTAATGATCAAAGCTCTCAAGACAGGAGATTTGAGCAAGGAAGTTGCTGGTCTGAATTGTGGCCCACTGAATCAATCACGCTGACTGACTACAGGTGAGGCTCTGTATGGTCTGAAGGAGGAGGTGTTGAAGAAGCTGGAGGTGCTGCTGAAGTTCTGCCTGGACTTCTACTTCAAGATGTATTTTGAGATCAAGGTGAAGCACTACATGAGGTATGGACCTCACCATATTGTGACCGCTCTGGGACTGCTGAGAAGCCAGACCTCTGAAGTCAGGAACATAATCACTCATGTGATAGTTCGTGGAGCATATCATGCTCACAGTGAGAACCTCATTGCCTCTCTCCTGTGCAGTGAGGATGAGGAGGAGAGGGCATGGGGGGGTTGAGATGATCAAGAAGATCAGAGGTAAGTCTGAGTATGGAGACATGAGTCTGAGAACTCATAGAAACCCTAAACTGAATTTTGATGCCACTTCTCCAATTACTCTGATTAATTGGGATACGGAGAAACTGTATGAGCCACTCTTCACTTGTAAGATGTCAAGAGAAGTTGAGGAGCTTCCCAGGTCTCCACTTGAAGTTGAAAACTTCTCAGTTCACACTCAAAGCCGTGAAAGAGCAGTCCAGGAAGTTTCAGCTGCAGCTCATGCAGTGTATGGGTAAGAGAGAAGAGATGGTTTTGTTTGTGCTAGGATCGATCACAGAGAATTGTTGCTAGTTTTCAAGTCAAGGCAAGATATTATGAACATGTTTTAGATCTCTACAAGACCTGCTAGACAAATGGAGATGCTTTCAGAAGAAGAAATCTCAAAACATTCAATTGACCAGTATATTATTATAAACTGGGGGTGGAGGAGGGACTTATACAAATATTAAAGAATTACAATTGCAAAAAAAAGGTTGAACGTCACGGCAGCTTGCGGAAAGGTGGGGGCAGCTGCCATCACACTCAGTGATGCCGAAAAGAAAATAAGTAAAAATTGGTGGAGGCGTTTTATTTCTAAAAAAAAGAACACCAAGAAAGAAGAATAAAAAGATTCTGCCTGATGAAGAGAACAGCCGCGAAATGTGGTGTATAGGAAACTAAAAATACAATTCCTTAGTTTTGGGCCATTTTGGGTGATTTTGGTTATTTTAGGGGTTATGAACCACTTTGGCTGATCTTAAATGGGTCCAAGCCGCCTGCCCCTAGAAATGCTTAAGGGTGTTTGTGAACAATATGGAACATATGGAGGTCATTTGAGGCACCAAGTCTTTGAAATTGCCCAAAAATTCCATTTTTCGACCAAAAAAGTGCGATTTTGAACACTTAAATGCGATTTTTTGCAAAAGTCGCAGAAGACGAACCCCCTCTTAAAATTAAATTTTACATAGGATTACATACTGCCAATCTTGAAATTCCAAGTTTTTCAATATTCGACCTGCGCATGATACACCCTACTGTACCCTACAGGGGCTTTGTCAGCACATTTTTGTCGGTCGTCACGGCGATGACCATGTTCATGACAGTGGGAGCACAATAGGGGGCGTGCATTCTGGGTTTGTGAGGCTTGTTTCTGAGGTGGTGTTCCCTGCATCGGCCTCGATTTATAGGGTTGTTGTTGTTATTGTTGTTGTTGTTGCTACTGAATGTAGTGTATGGGGGGTCTCTCTACCCTTCCGGTAGTTCTGGCTCGCTAAATCTGGGTAATGTTCCCTTGTTTTATTTATGGCTACACTTACTGGTTTGTCAATATTTAGACACTCTTGAAATTTCTTTTTAGGTGCTACGGGTAGGTTTTGGTAAATGGATGCTGCTACTATTAGGTTTCTTTGCTTTGAAGTGAATGTAATGTTGCACGCATTTTCTGCGGCTCGGAGGGCTTCTCCTACGAGTTTATGTGTTCGTGTAATAAAATTATTTAAATTTTCATGTTCTTCTTTCTTCTATTTGGCTTGGGAGACAGCTTCTCATGTGACCAAAGGTTGTGCGAGTGTTATTTCTTTGAAAAATTCTAATAAGAGTTTTTTAAAATTGTCCCAAGTTGTAGCTTTGCTAATGGATGGAACGTATGTAACTGTATCATGGGCATTCCCCTCTTTAGGGTCAATAAACCTTTTAGCTTCCCTAATCTTTATATCATTGTGAAATTTTCGCATAAGAAATGCTGTTCTAGAGACTCAATCCAAGGTCTTACGTCGGTTCAACGAAGTGATTATCTATGATTCCCTTAAAAAGTAGGACAGTGTGGGGAAGGTTTACAAGTCTACCTAAGTTAACGTATGCTGGGGAAGCGGTTTGAGACATGTTGGCTTGTGCTTGATCTGAAGTTTCCGTGTTTGGAAATATGTTTGAAGGGCGCGGGGTAGGTGAAAAAATGGGTGTAGGGGAATTTTCAATGTCAGAATCTGAATCGCTCATATGTGAAGATACTGTTAATGTATTCTAATTTGGTCTGCTTGACCGATCTTAATCTATGAAATGATCACTTGAGTGGCTTTCCTAACTACTCTATCTAAGAAATACACAAATAATGCACAACAATTTGCCTAACTAGGGAATTTTTTTTACAAAAATTGCAAACAAAATAATAAAAAAAGTAAACAAAATTTCACTCAAATGTACGGTAATATTATGATTGGCACATTAAGTAAAATTATTGTATACTAAATATAATAGTGAAAATAACTCAGTTTCAATAAAAAGAAATGTATTACTGGTGTATAGAGTGTTCACTGTGTTTTGTGTTGATTCTGGCTTGATATTGATTATTAACTGTTAATTATACTGACTTCTCAAATGTTTAGTAATTAATGTGAAAAAAGGATCTGTACTTAACAAGATTCCTAGAGCGAATCCTTGGAGACATGTCTTGAAGACGTGTCTTGCTGGCTACTTGTTCCTGGACGAAGAATGGGCGTAGAGAACTTGGAGTCGTGACACACCGGTCGAATGATGGATGTGAAGAACTGGAAGTCGTGACACGCTGGTCAACTAAATGTTCGTTCTAGTTCCAGAGTATAGAAGACTGGAAGAATCCTGGTTGCAGAGGTCTCCAGTTGTCAACCCCTCCCTCTATGGCCTTGGGCGGTTCGAAGTTGATGGGGGTTCTGGTTAGGTGGCAGCAACGGATTTGTTACTCTGGAGTATCTGGTACCGTATAGGGAATCGCAGAAGTTGCTCTTATACTACTCTCCGATTTCTTCTTGTAGTGGATCAAAGGATTCTGTGAGGCTTACTAAATTCTCTGAAGGTTCCCCGATTCTTCTTGTAACGTATCGGGAAATTATTTTTCTCTATTTAAGACTAAGTTCTCTGAAGAGACCAAAGCTCGAAGGAGGAGACAAAGATTTTCTCTTTCTGTAGTTTACTGCTAAAATGTTACAAGTAATGCTCAGCCTCTAAGTTAGATCAGCCAAATTGGAATGAACATTGGAGAAATTTTATGGGTCTTTATACTGAATTTTTTACTGACATCATTATTATTTAATGCTGATCTGTTTTTGTTTTTTATTCTCAATTGGTTGAGTTACTCTGCAAAACATTTAAAGACAAAACAAATATTTTAGCTGTAGCAAGGTCTAGACCAGTCATTCTGAACGGGGGCGATATCGCCCCCAACGGGGCGAAAGTTGAGCTGAGAGGGGCGATAGATTGTCACATACAAATGGATTTTTCTTAAAAAAAATAATTATCTTTCTATAAACATTATTCGTAAATTAAAACATACAAATTTGTATTTTAATAAACTTATTTATTCCAAATTCATGTCCCTTCGTCTGTTTGACAAAAACATGTTTTAAACATGTTGCGTTTTGTATACGGGTAGCGGCAGCTGCTTAGCTTAGCCTTAGCGTCTGGCGTGACTGGTGTCTGGCAGTCTTTGAACAGCAATTGTAGCGGGCGGGTGTTACTTAATTCTCATGGTGATATTCTGAGGTTTAATGGTGTTGGTGTTGTGATAATTGTGTTTAATGGTGTTGTGATAATAATTGAATGACCTACGTTCAAAGTGAACAAAGCATTCCTTGTTTATTATATTTTCATATCCCTCCCATCATTAATCATGGCTGCTGAAAAGAAGAAGTGTAGACAGTATCTGGAGGAGTATTTGTCTTATGGCTTTGTTGAAAGCCCATTTGATTGAAGACAGCCTATGTGTCTTATATGTAACAGCTCATTTTCAAATGAAGCTATGAAGCCATCAAGACTTTTAGAGCATTTAAAAAGAAAACATCCTGATAAAATGGACAAACCCATTGATTATTTTAAAAATTTGAAAAAGAATTTTGAACAACGAAAAACTGTTCCTTCTTTATTTAGAAAAAGTACACAAACAAATGCAAATGGAATGATTGCGTCTTATGAAATTGCACAAATCATTGCAAAAACTGGAAGTGCGCATACAGTTGCTGAAAATATTATATGGCCTGCCTTTGAAATTCTCATGAAAACTGTGTTGCATCAAGATTCATCAAGTGTTTTAAAAGCATTACCATTGAGCAATGATTCGATTCGGAGAAGAATTGATGAAATGTCATCTGATGTAGAAACCCAACGAGTTGAAAAAATAAAAAGCAGAAAATTCTCAATTCAAATTGATGAATCAACGGTTAGTGATAGTAGAGCTATTCTTATGGCATACGTCCGTTTTATAGATGAAGACTGCAAACTGTGTGAAGAAATGTTGTTCGTAAAATCTTTGGAAACCGACACAACTGGATCATCCATTTTTGAGGCTTTGAGATCTTGGTTTGATGAAAAACAAGTACCCTTTGAAAACTTAGTATCCTGCGCAACTGATGGCGCTCCATCCATGGTGGGAAAACATAAGGGATTTATTGCCCACTTAAAAAATGTATGTCCTTCGATTCTTACAGTGCATTGTGTCATACACCGCCATCATTTAGTGGCCAAAAATATTAGTCCAGTTCCTCATGAATCATTGGCAATAGTTGTTAAAACAGTTAATAAAATTAAATCTCACAGCAAGTATGACCGACTTTTTCGGAAGTTTTGCAGTGATAACGAAGAGCAGCAAATTAGACTTATTTTGCACACGGAAGTTCGATGGCTTTCAAAAGGAAACTGCCTAGCCAGATTTGTAAGCCTATTTGATACAATAGTTAGTTTCTTGGAAAGTGAAGGGGAGGTAGATTTGGCAGAGGAAATAAAGACTCACAAATGTGACATCTACTTTTTGGCTTGGATTTTTCGAAAGCTCAATGAAGTTTCACTTCAGCTTCAAGGCAAATTATGTACGTTGCTAGACTGTAAACGTGTTCTGAAAGCTTTTACTGAAAAATTAGGTATTTTTCGAACCAGTTTACGGAAGAAGCACTTCAACAGCATGCCCGAGTTAACAGAAATAATTGGACATCTCTCAGATCAAGCTCTTAAAAATCACGCAGAATATTTATTGTCATTGAAAGAAGAACTGAATAGCCGATTTTCAGATTTATTTTCTTTTGAAGTCAAGCCTTGGATGCTGGATCCTTTTGACTGTGAAATAGAATCTGTCAGTGAAAACATCCAAGAGGAACTTATTGAACTAAAATGCAATGATGAATGCAAATACAAATTTGAAAAAGCTGGAATGACTGAATTGTGGCTTTCAAATACAACTAAACAGCTCTATCCAAACATGTGGTCTGAAATGGCTAAAGTACTGTTGTGCTTTCCAACTTCATATTTGGTTGAATGTGGCTTTAGTGCAGTCAATAAAATATTGACAAAGGAAAGAAGTAGAACTGATATATGCATGCGAGGAGACATAAGACTAAAACTCTCAAATATCAATCCAAATATTGAGAATCTAGCAGCAAAGCATCAAGCACAAGGGTCACATTGAATAAACAACGTAAGTAAAATGTCATTTTAGTTTCATTAAGAATTTTTTGGGGGACGATTGCTTTAAAAAATAACCAAAAGGGGGCGATAGGGAAAAAAGGTTGAGAAACCCTGGTCTAGACTGTTAAGCAAGAGGAAGCTATATTTTTATTTTAAACCGCATATTGACAGATCTGATGGTATCATGATCTGCCGAGTTAACTAAAAATAGAAATTGAAATATGCCTTCCCATCACGAATTACAAACAAACATGCACATGAGCAAAAATTAAATGCTTAAGATTCAAAATTAAACGTTAAGCAGGACATGACTTCATCTTTTTACAACGAAGAGAGAATGTATACAGGGAATGAACAAGATTACATTATTAAGCTAAATCTAAAAAAATAATTAAGTAGTTTAAACAAATAATTCACCAATTATAACGTAGAAAGCAAATAAAAAATTTATCCAAACTCGTGTCAGTGTTACGCGATTTTGGCCTCTATGCAAAAATGAATATATGAATATAACTATATACAAATATAAATAATATATGAATATAATGAACATAAGGATTATATAAATATAAGGATTTACATAAATATACGAATTATATAAGAATTATACGAATGAATATAAGAATATAGGAATTATTCATTGTTCATTTTACATATATATATATATATATATATATATATATATATATATATATATATATAAGGGTTGGTTAAACATTTCTAATATGGCTCGTTTTGGGAATATATAATTATTCTTTTAATACTGCTTTTAATGATATACTGTATATACGGTTTCTAAGTCAATTAAGATTCATTGGGTAACATCTCTCCAAATAATTAAATAGTACTATCTGGCAACCCCTCCACATCATATAAATAAAATAACTGCTGTGAGTTCCAGCTGAAATTACTTATGGTGTGACTCGTTTGCCACACCTGTCTCCGTGCCAAACTGCACCGGCTTCTCATAGTCATCTCAGAGCTTGAACCGACCGGACGTGAACTCCTCACAATAGAATACGATGGAGCTTCCGTTGAGCAGCATTCTCAATGCCGAATACGATGTGTCCGTGACGAAGTCATTGCCTGTGTTCAGACGTAAAACCGTTGCCGTTAACTATGTACTTGAAACGACTTGTAGACAAACAAATTCTCGTAAACGGAATGTTATTTATTTAAATGTTGAGAAGATGAATAGAATCTTCGTGATAGTTGAGAAGTGGAGTGAGGATCGTTATAAAATACCTGCAGGTGTAGGTACAAAAAGCGAACAGATTAGTGAAGCCCTCTCATATGCCATTGTTTGTACGTTATGTATAAATGGCAACGAGTCATGCGTTGATATACGACTGATGTGGAAGAATGTGTCTGATAACAACGTCCTTGTCACCACGCGAAACCGTTTCATCCTCGACAGAATGTTTGAAGTCGTCGGTTTTCGCAAGCTAAAGCCTATATTAGACGCACGTGTTACGGATATGCTTTATTTTGATGTGGTTCTTGAATGCGCATACACCGCTCTGTTCCCGGGGTATACCGAGTGTAGGAATGAACATGACGAAAATGGTCTAGAACTGGATGCTTATTTAAAAGGTTTAGACTCTTTGAAATATCATGAATTTTGGTACAAAGGACTTGAGCGGCACAGGGCTGAGCTCACCTACACCGTTCATCCTGAAGAACTGTTTCTTTATATAATGAGCAGTTGTCGCTACGGCTTAGAAGATTATTTCACGGTTCACGGTTGAAAAGAGCGGATCGGTAAGAATAAACCCTCGATTGGAAAGGACTGTTTATGAACTTGAATTTAATAATGATGTTGTGGCCAACGATGCCCTCATTGTGCGTGCTTTTGATTGTATTCTGTCCGTGTTTAAAGAGAGTGATAACTTGCCAACCGGATGTAAAGTGGGCACAAAAATAGTATCGAACGAATTGAAGGCCCTTTACATCGAATATAGGTATCCGCATACTTTGAGCGGTAAAATAATGTTAAATCGTATATATTGCAGTTTACAAAGCAACAATGATAACTGTAGACTCGGTTACGTGCGAGTTTAGTATTTTAGTTAAGCGCGGTAGAAAATAAAGTATATATATTTTGATGTCTATTATTTTGCAGCATATGTGTTAAAATTTTATTATTATTATTTAATATAAATATGTATATAGATTTCTCCTGTACTATTATTATTTTGATGTTTATATATTAATTTTTGAATGTATATTTATTTTCGGATCACCTGAAGATCCGTCACCTCAGCCTTTTTTAGTTAGCTTTATAAGGCTAACTAACGAAAATATCACGACTTACCCTAACCAATCGTCAGATCAACTGTACGCCCTTGACGAGTGGTTAGGTTAGGTCGTGATATTTTCGTTAGTTAGCCTTATAAAGCTAACTGAAAAAGACTTGGGTGACGGATCTTCAGGTGATCCTTATTTTCTATATATTTGTTAAAATTTGATTATTTAATATAAATGTGTAAATAGATTTCTCCTGTACTAATATTATTATTTAAGAATGATGTGTTATATATATATATATATATATATATATATATATATATATATATATATATATATATTTGAAGGTCATATGACAGAGACGATAATAAGTAAATCAAACAGCTTTGTGGAACTCCTAGCAGTGAAAATAGAAAAACTAAACGTGATACTAATAGTCATCTATAGACCTCCAAACACCCAACCAAAAAATTCTCGGAGGCCATTGATGACATCAGAAAGCTAATAAAGGCCATAAACCCTCCATCCCCCAATATAATGATCTGCGGGGACTTTAACTTCCCATTTATAAAATATAAAAAGTGGATAGGAATATATATATATATATATATATATATATATACACCAGGACAGGGGGGGGCACAAGAGAAGACCAGGAGCAAGCAAAAATGTTGATGGCTCTCACAAATGAGTTTATGCTAACACAGGAGATAACTGAAAATACCAGAAAAAATAACTGCCTAGATCTGGTATTCATGAATAACACGAACTTTATTGCTGATATAAAAATATCCCCAACCATTATACACTGGGGAACAAATTTCAAATTTTTGTCTATTGAATTAGATTTGACAGTTACTTCTAGGTAATTTGGGTGCGCTGAGCACGAATCTTTACTCGGTTTTGCTCTATCAGGTCCTGATTTTGCTCAACACCCCTCCTCTTTCGTCGTATTCATAAAAAGGTTTTTTTCTCAATACTCGCTAAGTCTTTTTGCAGTTACACATTATGCAACTAGGTTTTTATCTAGGTATTTGTACCTATTGTTATGGTATTGTTGTATTATGTATATTTTTATATGTAACACCCTAAAAATATTTTTAATTTTGTCATTTTTAACCCATTTTAATAGTAAATTAAGCTAAAAATATCATAGAATTCTAAAATTTTCTCGAGCGTTCCTGTTCTCTGTAGAGTATTCTAGAGGGACAACTAAAATATATAAAACCGACTCGTTTCCAGAGTTAATCAGTCAATTCAATCAGTCAGTCAGTCAGTTGAGTTAGTTAATTAAGTTTGGGCATTAACATAATTTTGAATTGGCATATGATTTAGTGAGTAATTTTGTCATCGTGATTTAATATAGTTGATTTAATTAGACGTAATTTATATTGTACCTATTCATCCGTGTTTCTAGTTTAATTTCATAGATTGTAAGTACCTATTTCATAATAAGTACCTATTTAAACTAATTTTTGTGTTTATATTTCAGATTTTCTTAAATTTATATGAATTAAGGGCTTTAAATACCTTTACAAATTGGCAGAACAATCAAGCAATATGTCATCAAGCACTACAAAGTTCAAATGCAAAAACAACCCTGATTCCTTCTGTTATATATGTGGAAATTTTACACTTCCACATCAACGAGCAAATATAACTGACTTCGTAAAAAGAGCTTACTTAGCTTATTTTGGCATAAAACTGGGGGACCAAGATAAATCGTGGGCTCCACATAAAGCCTGCACTATATGCATTGAAAGACTGCGACATTGGACGAAGGGTTCGGATTCAAAAATACCTTTTGGAGTTCCGATGGTAAGTTTATGATTTCATAAAACTACGTAATTTAATCACTAGTATACTGTAACTTACCTAAATGTAATTATAACTTAGGTACATAAACAAAAATTTACAGAAAATGTTTATAAGAATCTCAAATATTGCATAAGGTTGAAACACAGAAATGTTAAATGTTTGGGTGATAACTTTTGATAAAATTCATAAAAACAAGTCTCTCGTCGCTTTTGTTAACGCTTTACAAATTTTTTTCCATATCAGGTGTGGCGAGAGCCTACTAACCACGAGACCGATTGCTACCTTTGCTTTGTCAAGACTTCGGGCTTCACTAAGAAAAATAAACATTGTATCGAGTACCCAAATTTCGACACCGCGATACGACCTGTGCTACATTCAAATGAGATCCCCATTCCAAAATTTAAGGGTCTGCCAACTCAAGAATTAGTTGAAGATGTTCCTGAAAATATTGTTATGCACTTTGAGGAGTCAGACACCGATTTTGACCCTAGCGCATTTGAAAGTCAAAACGATCCGCAAAAGTTTAACCAGGCCGAGTTGAATGATCTTGTAAGGGATCTAAATTTGCCAAAAAAGGCTGCGGAAATTTTAGCTTCAAGACTTAAAGAGAAAAACTTGCTTACTTCAAACACATACATTTCATTTTACAGAAAAAGAGAAGAAGAACTTGTTAAATATTTTAGAACAGAGGATAGTTTAGTATATTGCTGCGACATAGTTGGTTTGTTAAAGAAGATGGGGGTTGAGTCTTACGATGCAAATGATTGGCGCTTGTTTTTAGACAGTTCGAAAAGAAGTCTTAAGTGTGTGTTGTTGCATAATGGCAATCTATACGGCTCGATACCGATTGGGCACTCAACAAAATTAAAAGAAAAGTATGAACATATAGAAAAGGTTTTAAATCTTATCAAATATAGGGAGCACGAGTGGATCATGTGTGTTGACTTAAAAATGGTTAATTTTCTGCTAGGACAACAAGGAGGGTATACTAAATATCCCTGCTTCCTTTGCTTATGGGACAGCAGAGCCAAGGAAGAACATTATTTCAAACAAATCTGGCCAGCACGAACATCACTTACTGTCGGAGAAAAAAACGTAATTAATCCACCTTTAGTGAGCAGAGATAAAATCATATTTCCTCCTCTGCATATAAAACTAGGCCTCATTAAACAATATGTAAAAGCTTTAGATACGAACGGCGAGTGTTTCAAATACATAACTTCAAAATTTCCAAGTTTAAGTTATGAAAAAATCAAGGCGGGAATTTTCGACGGTCCACAAATAAGAACAATGATTAAAGACAGCAATTTTCCTAATGTCATGAATGAACGCGAAAAAAATGGCTGGTTCTCATTCGTGGACTTGATAGAAAACTTTTTAGGCAATTATAGGGCAGATAACTACGAAGAAATCGTAAAAAAACTTTTAAGGGACTACAAAGAGTTAGGTTGCAATATGAGCATAAAAATGCATTTTTTGAATAGCCATCTTGACCAATTTCCAAGTAATTTAGGTGATGTAAGTGACGAACAAGGGGAGAGATTCCACCAAGATATCAAAATTATGGAGGAACGGTACCAAGGCCGCTGGGATTCCCACATGATGGCTGATTACTGCTGGTGCTTGAAAAGAGACCTGCCATCAACAAGCAAATACGCTAGAAAGTCTTACAAAAGACATTTTTGCCACAGTGAAAGCTTCATATCTGTTTGTTTTTTTATTTTAAGTCATTTCTATCGTTATAATGTAATTTTACTGTAGTTTGAACTGCTTGTATTCATGAAACTTGAAAAAAAAATTTAACACATGACTTAATTTTTTAGTCCTAATTTGAAAAATCTGGAAAATGGCACATAGGCTGTCGACAAGAATCAGGACCTGATAGAGCCAAACCGAGTTGAAATTCGTATTCAGCGCACCCAAATTACCTAGAATCAAGTGTCAGATATCATTCAATAAAATACGTGTTGCCCAGTGTTATCTCAGACTACAACTTATCGAGATATCAACAAATATGACAACAACATTAAAGGACAATACACATATTAAGGAAAGAAGCAAATTTGTGGCCTTTAACTTAAACTCCAATACTATAAATAGAGTGGAGAACAGTTTTAGAGAAAAAAACAACTGAAGAAATGCTAAAAACGTTGGAAGAAAAAACGCTGAAAATTTTAGGAAAATATTCTCCGAAATTACAGCCAAAGGGAAAGAGGAGCTGGCTAGAGAGGCAAAAGAGAAGAATATTCCGCAAAAGAAAGAGTGGAGGCGAAGTTAGCCAACTGCGGAGATAATGGCAGGAAAGTAATAAAAGAAAAACTGGAGGGTATCGATAGGGAAATACAAGCCCTGATTAAGGACCATACAGAGAGGGAAGAGGAAAAGGCGGTAGAAGCAATAAAGGAAAATCCAAAATACTTCTATAGCTACGCGAAAATGAAAACAAAAACGCGCGCCGCTATTGGGCCCTTAAGGAAGAGAAATAATGAACTAACCGACGATCCAAAAGAAATATCTGAAACATTGAGACCCCAGTATAAATCAGTTTTTATTACCCCAAACAGTGACAAAGCGATACCTGACACAGATGCATTCTTTGAAGAGAAATTGCAAGGAGAGTAAACCCCATTCAGTTGCAGGTCCGGACAATTGGAACGCATTGCTGATTAAAAACTGTAAAAATGAAATAGCTACACCTTTATACTGGATATGGAGGAGATCCCTAGACACTGGGGAAATACCGAGCATCTTGAAAAGAGCAAACATTGTCCCTATATATAATGGAGGGGACAGGTCTCAAGCAAAGAACTATAGACCAGTGTCAGTGACGTCTGACCTCACCAAAGTATTTGAAAGAATAGTTAAAGAAAAAATTTATGATTTCTTGGAGACACTGGAAAGATTCAACGAAAATCAGCACCGATTCCGATCAGGTAGATCATGCCTATCACAACTAATAGAACACTACAACAATATCCTAGATGCACTGGAAGGCAATGACAACTACGATGTCATACACACAGATTTTGCTAAAGCTTTCGACAAATGTGATCACGATATAATAGCACATAAAATGAAATATATGGGAATAACAGGTAAAGTGGGAAAATGGATCTAGAACTTCCTCAGAGGACGTCCACACGTCGTCAAAATTCAAGGTATATCATCATCAGAATCGGAAGTACGCAGCCCAGTACCACAAGGGACAGTGCTGGCCCCATTCCTGCTCATTATCATGCTAAAAGACATAGACAGCGGAGTAAACAGCAGCAGTATAGTAACGTCCTTTGCAGACGATACAAAGGTCAGCAGAAAAATCAGCGATGTAAATGAAGTGGAGGCCTTGCAGAGGGACACGAACAAACTATACAAATGGTCAGAAGAAAACATGACTTTTAGCGCAGAGAAATTTCAGCTTTTGAGATATGGTAGAAAAGAGGAACTTAAATAGAGTGCATAATATGCTCCAGATAGACAGGAAATTCAGAGAAGCACGAAAGCGATCGATCTGGGGGTAATAATGACCGATGATGCGAAATTCGAAACACAAAATCAGATAGCGATAAATAAAGTAAAAAGAGCCTCGGGACAGGTACTAAGAACGTTCAAAAGAAGAGACAGTACAGTAATGATTCCCCTGCTAAAAACACTGATTATACCAAAAATTGAATACTGCTCAGTTTTGACGTCCTCATATTAAAAGGAAGAAACTAATAAACTAGAAGAAACATTTCACAGCAAAGACTGATGGCTGCAAATAACTGAACTACTGGGAAAGACTACGTAAACTAAATATGTACTCCCCGAAAAGAAGAAGAGAGAGAGGTACATCATAATCTACATATGGAAAATGATCGACAAACTGGTACCAAACCTAAAACTAAACCCAATTATCATTCAAACAACACTGGAAAATAGGAAAGGCGTAATGTGTAGTGTTCCCAAATAAAGGCCCGACAAGAGACCTCTTTAACACTGAAGGAAAATAGTTTGGTTGTCAGGGGTCCAAGATATTTTTAATCAGCTTACAAAGGACCTCAGAAACGTTACAGGGGTCAAAATTGAAGTCTTCAAGAGAAAACTAGATGCCTGGCTGAGGACGGTACCAGATGAGGCAGGTGTACCTGGCTATGTACGGTGGAGAGCGCAAAAAAGCAACTTGTTCCTCCACCAAGCCAGACCAGCTTGACCTTCGTGAGAAGAGAGACCAACGCACGGAACGGCAACAAGGTTAACAAGGTTTCATATATATATATATATATATATATATATATATATATATATATATATATCGTTTAAAGTGTGTATAGAATTCTTCTGAACTATTTTGACTATATTTACTTTCTATGTATTTCATGAAATTATTTCCAATAATTCGTCTAAATAAACAGAATGATGTACTTGTGTTTTATTATCCAATAATATATATATGTGTGTGTGTGTATATATATATATATATATATGTGTGTGTGTGTGTGTGTGTGTACATATATAGCTCTATATATAAACGATATTAGGGAACAACTGGGGTGATGGGAATATATATAAACATTGCACCTTCATTAAATATAAAGGATGATCCAGAGAAATGGGACCCAAAAGAAACCCCTGTAACTCTTAAAGTATAAGTCCTTTTATAAAATCATACGCATCATTCGAAAGAGGATAGTTACAAGTTTGTACAGGATTGTATAGGTTTTGACAATACAAGACAAGATAAGATACAAAACAAAATAAAAGTGTTAGTTAAAACTAACCCTTCAAGATGACTGCATGGACTGTGGAACAGCTGCGTTTCATAACTGAGCAATATTATGAGCATGGAAGAAGTGTAGTTTCAGCTCAAAGATCTTTCAAGACAAATTTTCAGATGTCAAAATCACCTTCTAAGAGCTGAAACTACACTTCTTCCATGCTCATATTGCTCAGTTATGAAACGCAGCTGTTCCACAGTCCATGCAGTCATCTTGAAGGGTTAGTTTTAACTAACACTTTTGTTTTGTATCTTATCTTGTCTTGTATTGTCAAAACCTATACAATCCTGTACAAACTTGTAACTATCCTCTTTCGAATGATGCGTATGATTTTATAAAAGGACTTATACTTTAAGAGATACAGGGGTTTCTTTTGGGTCCCATTTCTCTGGATCACCCTTTATATATGGATACACTAAGTCAAGTGGCTGTTTAAGACTTCTAAACCAACTGTCAAAAACATCTTTAATTAAATAAATAGCGTAATCTGGCAACTCAAAAGTTAATATATATATATATATATATATATATATATATATATATATATATATATATATATATATATATATATATATATACAGGGTGTTTCAGGAGGAAAGGTCAATACTTCGGGAGGTGATAGTATAGGTCAGTGTGAGAAAAAAAGTTAATATGAACATGTGTCTAATTCTGAATGGTTACAGAGATAGAGCTGTTTGAATCTACAAATACAAAAGCATTGTTAATGGTAATCAAGAAAGAGAAACCAATTACTGTTTCTAACATTTAATGTTTAAACATTGGCATTTTGAATGGTATCAGATACAGAAATGACAAATTTGTTACAGTTTACAATACGTTTTCGAAAATCCCACCGTCAACCTCAATGCACTTTGCAACTTGTGTGCAAAGATCGCCTGTTGTTCGTCTGAGTTGATCTTGACGTTTCTTTATGCGGGCAGCAGCATCCAAAATGCGCGCGAGCAATTCGTCTCGCGTATCCACCTTTCTTTTGTAAACTTCACTTTTCATCCACCCCCACAAACAATAATCTAACGGAGAGAGGCCTGGAGACCTTGGTGGCCATTGAATGGGTCCACCGCGGCCGATCCATCGACCAGGGAAAGTTTGATTTAGGTATTGCATCACCAGACGGGTAGAATGTGGAGGAGCTCCGTCATGCTGAAAGTACATACCAGCGCGTGTAGCCAAAGGAACATCCTCCAATAGTCCTGGCAATTCATTTTGCAGAAATTCTACGTAACTTTGTCCTGTAAGACCATTCTCTAAAGTAACAGGGCCAATCAGCTGATCATCGATGATACCGCACCACACATTGGCAGAGAAGCGATGTTGAAAATTTGTTTCCACAGTGGCATTTGGATTTTCGTCTTATCACAGATGAGAGTTACGAGTGTTGTTGATACCGTCACGGGTGAAAGTAGCTTCATCGGTGAAAAGTATTAATCGAAGCAATCGGCGATTAGCATTTACCAAATGACAAAATTCCAGTCGCATGGCAGCGTCTCCTGGTTGAAGGTGTTTTACACGCTGTACATAATATGGATGCAAGCCTTCCTTACGTAATGTTCGCGATACTCTTGTGTGTGGTACACCGAGACGTGTAGAAATTCTTCGTGAGCTAGTAGTAGGACTACGCTCTACCAACTGAAGAATGTTTTCCACTTCATCCACATCTTGTTGACCTTCACGTTCAGATGAAACATGAGCGCTGGGAAGTGTACCAATCTTACGAAATGTGTTGAAAACCCTGGTAAACACTCTTCGATCCGGAATTCTGCGGTTCGGAAACCGTCGACGGTATTCTGCAACAGCAGCTGTTGCACTTCCATCGCAAAAACCGTAGACATACACCACATCTGCATATTCGGCATGTGTGAAGGTGTGTGACATTCTTAACACTGCTTCAAACACCAAACAATGTCACTCACAACAGTCAGCTGTCGATTGGCTTATGTTACACGTTTACATTACAGCTTACATGGTTCAATGTTATAAGGGAGGGAAGGAGGAGGAAGAGCTGCGCGCGCATCAGATTCAAACAGCTCTATCTCCGTAACCATTCAGAATTGGACACATGTTCATATGAACTTTTTTTCTCACAATGACCGATACTATCACCTCCCGAAGTATTGACCTTTCCTCCTGAAACACCATGTATATATATATATATATATATATATATATATATATATATATATATATACACCTAAACAAGCCATTTACGCCATCTAAGCCAGATCAAGCCTTCTAAGCCAGCTGGCTGATTAAGACCTAAGCCAAGTGCAAAGACCAAGAGTTTTATTGTGCGTCTGGCGGTACAGGCGAAAGGATACTCGCTTAGGTTAAGGTTTACCTTCTTAGGTTAAGGTTTACCTTCTTAGGTTAGGGATACCCCTTTGGGGGGAAGCCTTCCTCCCTTCTGCCCCAAAGTTAGGGTTTAGGTCAGGGTCACCCCTTTGGGGAAAGGTCATCCTCCCTCTTACTCCATAGCTCCCCTCTTCATGAAACTTGGGGGTTACCCCCCTCCCCTTTGTTGCTCCTCCATAACTGTAAATTAGTAATTTTTAATAACTATTAATAATTGTTAATTAATTAGTGTTATTTTGCTTTTATATCTTTTTTAAATATAGTTTCTGACTTAGCATTTTTATTAAAATTTGCTACAACAGCAAATAGTCTGCCTTAAACTCTACGAGTTTTTCCTGTGAAAAATTAAACTGGACAACAAATTCGAACTTTTTTCCTGTTGTTCAAGTAAAATAGGTTGATTCTGGTAGATTTTTGCACGCAGAATACGAATATGAATGCGAAATGTTTCCATCAGCCACAGTTTTTGTACAAATTAAACTTGAATTTTGTTTAAAAAAAAGGGAATATGTAGGTATAATTGGCAGCATTAGAAATTCACCTTTCGGGAGGTACTAGGGCCGAAGATGGTATTGTGGCACTGAAAATGGCTAAAATAACAGTTAGATGAATTGTACTTAATGGGGAGACCAGTGGTTTGCCAGCAAATAGGGGGTACAACTAGAAACACTGGAACGGGAGTGGTCGTGCGGGATTATATATATATATATATATATATATATATATATATATCTGTGGGTGATGGAAAATTTCAGTTATTTTCGAAATTAGCACTAAAAAGTCAGTAAGAAACACTAAACCCTACAAGAGGAACAGAATCTTTGTTGAAGAGTGTTATTTCTTTGATGTTAATTATTACATTTTTATTGTTGAAATTGGAAGCATTATAATATTTTATTTGATACGTGTAAATACTTTGAAAATTTTCCATACTGACTCTGATTCGTCTAAAAATATGATTATTTGTGACAACCACTTTACATTTTATCGTTACAATGCGTTGTTCTCAAGCCTCTACTTTTGAAGTGAAAGTTACGTTCGTCATTCATTATGGTAAATTGTTACATACTGGAACCAAATCGTTTGAGTCGTCACCTATAAAAAGATTAAAAAAACTGAACAGTAATTATCTTTTGTGAAAGGTTTGAATTAAGACAATAATTATCAATAAATTAAAATGGCTGAAGTGGAACTGAAGTTAAATTGAGAAACTGTAGATCTGCAAGTCTTTTTCATTTTGGTTTATATGACTCGTCAGAGGCAATAAAGTTATACACAAAACGAAAATACTCTGCCCTGGCCTACCAGAAGTGCCTTGAAGCGGGGCATACAAACATACATACATAATTGGTGTCCATAACTTTTGCCTTTTTATTTTCACATATTTTAAAAGTTGAAAGTAATAAATATTAAGTTTCATATGTTGGCAGAGTCTCGACATCATTTGGAATTATATTACAGTGTTGCCTGCAAAGGATGTTATATGTTGATGGTAACCTTTAAAAAATGTATTAACTGTATAATATTCCACTTGACACTGTGCCTCGTGATAAGGGATAACAAAATTCTTTACTAGTTTTTGGGGAATTTTAAAAAAATATTTTGATCAATTTAAAAAATAACTGGCACACATCAATAGCGACCAATATGCTCTTCATGTGCTTCCAATACCAGTTTAATATGATTTTGAAACGAACGCAGGAGTCGATTAAACAACTCTTTGCAAACCCTTTCTGAGCACTCCGACCACAGTTCCTCTTGACTTCTCTGAATACTGTAAAGAGCCACTTCAATTCGTTGTTTGACAATTGTCCCCAGATTTTCGCGCACATTTAAATCGGGCGAGTTTCCAGGCCATCGTCCGAGTTTAAATTACCAAAAATTGCTACATTGACGTAATCTATCGAAATTACAACAAAATTTCAAAACCGGTAAAGAATTTTATTTGAAAAGACTATTCCATGAGTTTTCACAATATTGCTTCCACTTTTTTCGTTAGGACTCTGTTTTCTCATTTTGCCTATGACGTTTTATTTATTTATTCACTTATTCTTTAGCATTCTGGCAAACTCTGGACGTACCACATTATAGCTGGCATTTTCTTTGAACAGAATGCCCATAATGGTGTTATGATGCGAAGGTGCGCAAACCTTTCTAACTGAGACTGTCTATTTTCGCGACCCTTCTAGCCCCATGATTATGCACATATCTGAAAGCATTTAATAACGCAAAGAAGTTGTTGAAATCAATATTAGAATTTTCATTATTATACAGATATTCAACACGCATTTGACTGTAATTACAGTTCCTAAAGTCCCATTCTGAGAGTATCAAGATGTTAACTGAATGTAAATGAAAAACAAATTTAAATATTTTTATTTTATTGCAGCACAGAAAAATCTTTATTGCACAAAAGCAATTACACAGATATCTTTAAAACAGTTTAGCATATTTAGAACGTATTTATCCAAGATATAATTTACTGCACAAACAATCACAGCAAAGTTATCGCAAAAACATTATATTCGAAAAGGAAAAATGAAAAACAAACAATGTACACTGCAATGAGCAGGGTGGATGCAAGGTTAATTTGGTGTGCGCTGTAGCATGTTGACAAAAATGGAGAAAGGGTGGGGGGGTTGCATTCAGTGAGAGCGGGTGAGGGGTAGTGGGGTTAGTACAGGGATGGGGAGTACCAGTGCCACTGCCAAGGGGGGTGCCAACCCCACAAAAGTTACACAAATTGAATACAGGGTAGCCTAACCTAACCTATCTCTCATACACCATTCTTCTAATATATATACTGTGTGTATATATATATATAGAGAGAGAGAGAGAGAGGAACAGGAGAACGAAAAGATGGTACATGTTTATTTACAGACGTTTCGGAAACGTTCAATTTCCATCATCAGTGCTAAAAAGTTTAAAATCAAATAGAAATAAATAGGTATAATAAACAAAAACAAACAATATATTAAAATGAACGTGCGACAATGGTTACAATATATATTAAATTAAAATTAAAGATTAAAAATTAAATAATATAAAGTATAAGAGTGTGGACACTAAGTAAAAAATATAAAACGGTTAAAAGGTGAATCAGAATTAAGGGGGGGTCTTACCAGGTTGCTAACATAGTGAAAGACTAATTGTACAGAAGATTGGGGATGGTTGCTTGTTGAAAAAATCCATATTAGAAAGATGGAGCCAGGTGGAGTGATGGTGAATTTCTTTTCAATATGCGAGTTTATTTGGCGGTGTTTAGGTTGAAAGCGGAAATGTAATCGTTAAGGGTTGGCCGAATACTGAGTATATAAAGGGACTCAAGTATGCGGAGGTCGATTAGTTGGTTGGCAGAATTAATGATTTTGAAATTGGAGGGAAGTAACGGGTTGTTGTGAAAGTGGCAATGATCCCTTATTGCTGATTTGGAGGGTTTGTTCAAGGGCTGCGAAGTTCTGGTAGAAATACCACGATGCTCGTCCACTCTTGTTTGGTATTGACGGATGGTACTGCCAATATAGTTCGCTTTGCAGCGAACACAATTAAAAGCGTAGATAGTGGACGAAACAAGTGGCTGGGGTATTTTTTTCTTTATGATTAAGGTAAGATTTGATACTATTGATGTTGGTGAAGACAAAATGAAATTTAATTTGGGGATAAAGCGGGGTGAGTAGGAGACGAAGTTCTGAAAGTATTTTGTGGCTGATGTAGTCGTAATAGGGAAATGAAAAATAGTGCAAGTCTTTTTTAACAGTGGGAACTTTAAGCGGGGGTTGATAAATATTATTAAGAAAGTTTCTGGTTAAAGATTGTAACAGATGTTTTGGGAAGGAGTTATTAATGCTGAAATTATGAATGAATTATATTTCATGGTGGAAGGATAAGTACGAAGAGCATAGATGATAGGCGCGGTGGATTAAAATTTTAGTACTGTTTATTTTATACAGCAAAGGGGTGTGGCTTAGGAAATTAGTACCTAGGCCTGTGTACGTAGGTTTCCGATATATGGAAGTGCTGAATTTGTTGTTTTGTTTAGTTACTGTAATATCTAGGAAGGGTAAGGTGTTATTGGATTCGTCTTCTTTGGTGAACTTAATGGAAATTGAACTTTTCCGAAACGTCTGTAAATAAACATGTACCATCTTTTCGTCCTCCTATTCCTCGCTAAGCTACGTTTACCTAAGAACAAACCATTCAACCAAGTTTTATATATATATATATATATATATATATAATAATAAAAATCTAGGGATGCCACACCCCAATTATACATGTGTATGTGTGTGTGTGTGTGTGTGTGTGTCTGATGTCATACTATGAACTTTAGCAGCTACCATTCAAATCTGTCTAGGCATAGCAGTGATCTTATTCCATTGGAAGTCGAACCCCCTGGTCTCAATTTTTATAGTACAATAATTCGTTTATACGCCATCGGGAGTCGAAATTCCGACCTCAATCTTTATAGTACAATAATTCGTTTATGCAACATCGGAAGTAGACCCCCCCCCCCCCGACTTCAATGTGTTGGTTAATATATATATGATGTGTGTGTTTTGCTGTTGTGGCGGTTACACGTGTTTCGATCGAAGTCCGAATAAAAGCGGTATTACAGTAAGAATCCTGCAGTTAATCAGTTTTAAACGGTGCCGATATTGTGAGTTAATTGATAGTGCATAGCGGTATTTCTTTTTAAAAAAGTAAAAATCGCGGCGTATACCAAAAAAGTAAATAAAAACAAAGTGAATTAATATATACAGCATTTGTTTTTGTTTTTTTCCGAGTCTCTTTGTGAGGAAAGTTTTGTTTTTGAAGTGCCCGCAAATATCCCCCCATTATCCCCCGCAGCCACAGTCGAGAGGACCAATCAGTGAGAAGTATACAGCGTGCCACATCCCCTACCCTGGAGTAACGGAAAATTCTTTCCCTCACACAGCTTGAGTCATCCCCCACCCAATACCTCCCATAATACCCCCTTTTTGAGTCACTTCACCAACATGGAAATTAATGCATACCTGCAACTCTGTGGTATCTGTAAAGCTGCAACGGATGAGACAGAGGCGATGAGGTGCGATTTTTGTCAGCTACTTTTTGATTTTAAATGCCTAGAATGGGGAGATGAAAAAATCTCCCTTATAACGAACGCAAAGCAGTTTAATGGGATAAAATTTTTCTGCGAGAACTGCTTGACCGAATTAAACTCTTTTACTGTATTTAAAGCAGAAAGAGACTACGAGAAGAGAATGAAAGAGGAAAGTGGAAACAAAGAACAGTGGAAAACGGAAGAAACGGAGAAAGGCGAAATAGAAAAAATTCAAATACCGTCACAAAACGAGGCCGAAAACACAGGCGACAAAGAGTGTAAAGACAACACACAGCATAAGGGCAACGAAGGACACAAACACAACTAGCACAAATAGCACAAATAGGACAAGACAAGAGGGCAGTCAAGTAAACGAAGTAAAACTGTCCCCCAATAAGGAGCAAAAAACAAAAGCAAGAGTAAATATGGGGAAGGAATTATATGCAGGTATTATATAAAAGATAATTGCAGATTTAAAAGAGGACAATGTATATATGAACATCCCCCAATATGCAATTTTTTCTATAATAATGGTCATTGTAAATTTGGAGACGGATGTAAATTCTACCACCCGGACATTTGCAGAACTTACGCAAAATATGGAACCTGCAAATTCGGGAATAAATGCTACTATCAACATCTCTCGACGGACTCAACGAACAAAGGAAAAAGTTTAAATGACAATAGGAATAAAAATAACAATAAGAACAACAATAGGAACACAATAAGCGAACAAGAAAAATTTTTCAACATCGCAGACACCTTACGAATGCTAAATGTCATCCACATGCAGTTGACTGACACAGCTGGAAACCCCCGAGCCAAATCGCTACCGGGCAAGAAGCTACCAATACAAGTAGGAGGAAACGGATCTCTTTCGGAGGATCATAGAGCAACGAATCAAGCGATATCGAAGGAAAACGAACTTGAAATGGACAAGGGGCAACGAAAAACAGAGAACATAAAAATTGTCCTGGCTAATATTCAAGGAATAAGACCAAACCAATCACTCAATAAGGTTTCGTACCTGAAAGGATTTATGGACGAAACAAGGGCGGACATCGCATGCCTCACAGAAACTCATCTTAAAGATTGCCAAGGAAATTGTGAAAACTGCGAACATTGTATTGATAAGAAAGAGATAAATATAGAGGGCTTTAACTTACTAAGAGCGGATAGAACGACGAGACGGAAAGGTGGCTGTGCTATATATGTACAGGAAGGTCATATGACAGAGACGATAATAAGTAAATCAAACAGCTATGTGGAACTCCTAGCAGTGAAAATAGAAAAACTAAACTTGATAGTAATAGTCATCTATAGACCTCCAAGCACCCCAACCGAAAAATTCTCGGAGGCCATTGATGACATTAGAAAGCTAATAAAGGCCATAAACCCTCCATCCCCCAATATAATGATCTGCGGAGACTTTAACTTCCCATTTATAAAATACAAAAAGGTGAATAGGAATATATATATTCACCAGGACAAGGGAGGCACAAGAGAAGACCAGGAACAAGCAAAAATGTTGATGGCTCTCACAAATGAGTTTATGCTGACACAGGAGATAACAGAAAATACCAGAAAAAATAACTGCCTGGATCTGGTATTCACGAATATGCTAAAAACACTGATTATACCAAAACTTGAATACTGCTCAGTTTTGACGTCCCCATATAAAAAGGAAGAAACTAATAAACTAGAAGAAACGCAAAGGCATTTCACAGCCAAGATTGATGGCTGCAAAGAACTCAACTACTGGGAAAGACTACGTAAACTAAATTTGTACTCACTGGAAAGAAGAAGAGAAAGGTACATCATAATCTACATATGGAAAATGATCGAAAAACTGGTACCAAACCTAAAACTAAACCCAATTACCATTCAAACAACACTGGAAAATAGGAAAGGCAGAATGTGTAGTGTTCCCAAATTAAAGGCCCGACAAGGGACCTCCTCAACCCTGAAGGAAAATAGCTTGGTTGTCAGGGGGCCAAGAATTTTCAACCAGCTTCCTAAGGACCTCAGAAACGTAACGGGGGTCAAAGTTGAAGTCTTCAAGGAAAGACTGGATGCCTGGCTCAGGACAGTACCAAATGAGCCGGGCGTGCCTGGCTATGTACGGTGGAGAGCGCAAGAAAGCAACTCGCTCCTCCACCAGGCCAGACCTAGAGGCGGGGCCACCAGCTTGACCTCCGTGTGAAGAGAGACCAACGCACGAAACAACATAAGGTCATAAGGTAAGGTAGGTATATATATATATATATATATATATATATATATATATATATATATATATATATATACACGTTGGGTACAAAAAAAGTGACCCCTTAGAGGTAAACTGTCATATTAAAAAAAGTAAGGTACTAGAACTCCCAAACTTTGTACATGCTTACCTTAGCATGTTGTTCGTCTTAATTGAGAAGTTGCTCGATGTGTCCCCCTTTCTGCTCAACGCAGGCTTCCAAACGTGGACGCCACCGATCAATACACCTGTTTACATATCGTTGGGAAACCTTCTCCCAGCCGAGCAGAATTCTTTCGCGTAGTTCATCTATGTCTCTTATATTGGTACCAGGGATGTAAACTATGGACTTCAGGACTTCCCAAACACCATAATATAGTGGTTAAAGATCGGGGCTATTAGTCGCCCACATATTGGGTTCGATAAAATCCGGTGTTTCGTTCTCAAGGAATGCGACAGTTTGGCGTGCTCTGTGAGCAGGGGCTCCATCTTGGTGGAAAGTATATCTTTCACTCTATTTAACTGATATTCGACGAATTAGTGGTGAAAGATATACCTTTTAACTGTCACATTCCTTGAGAACGAAACACTGGACTTTATCGAACCCAATATGTGACCGGCTAGTAGCCCCGATCTTTCACCACTAGATTATGGTCTTTGGGAACCCCTGAAGTCCAAAGTTTACATCCCTGGTACCAATATAAGAGACATAGATGAACTACGCGAAAGAATTCTGCTCGGCTGGGAGAAGGTTTCTCAACGATATGTAATCAAGTGTATTGATCAGTGGCGTCCACGTTTGGAGAAGGCCTGCGTTGAACAGGAAAGGGCACACATCGAGCAACTTCTAAATTAAGACGAACAACATGCTAAGGTAAGCATGTATGAAGTTTGGGAGCTAATCCCCTTACTTTTTTTAATATAACAGTTTACCTCTAAGGGGTCACTTTTTTTTACCCACCCTCTACATATATATATAATTATTGGTTTTGTTTAACCTCCTTCGCAACATCTAAGGTCATATGACGAAGGGGACCTACAGCTTTACGTGGAATCCGAACCACGGGTCGCTACATAGTCTGGACGCAGCGACGGTCTCCCATCCAATTACTATCCGACACAATGTCGCTTAACTTCGCTGATCAACGGGAAGCGGTGTTACGACATTGGCTACGACGTGTTACGACATTGGCTACGACGTAGCCCTGATATATATAAGGAACAACAAGACTAGTCCATATACAAACATTTAATGCGCAGAGCTTTCGACATTTCTAATGTCATCTTCAGTGCTAAAAATGAGATATATATATATACAATTAAAACTAACTATAAACTTAAAACAATTTAAATATTAACGAATATTACAGTGAAAACTTAAAACATATGAAATTATAGAGTTAATATACAGGGTGGGCCGTAAGTTTCCATACATAGGAAAAATTAAACGTTTGTTTTTATGTTTCAGATACCCTAAGAATATGCGTTTGACGTAAGATCTTGTTTACTGATGAAGCAAATTTTTACGTCAATGGAGAGGTTAATCGACAAAACATACGTTATTGGAGTAATGCTAACCCTAACTGGCTGAGTCCGACGAAGATGCAAGGTGCCGGTAAAGTGATGGTGTGGGCCGGGATATGGGGTGACAGAATTATTGGACCAATTTTTGTCAGTGGAAATCTTAATGCCGAAAGGTATCTTAACATGTTGCAAGAAGAGATTTTCCCATCCCTGCTAAACGAGGAAGGTAACTTCCCAGTTTACTTCCAGCAAGATGGAGCTCCACCTCATTATGGTCTTCACGTGCGTCGGTATTTGGATCAGCAGCAGTTTCCGGATGCTTGGATTGGTCGGCGTGGTCCTGTGGAGTGGCTTCCCAGATCCCCAGATCTCACCCCCCTTGATTTCTATCTTTGGGGGCACTTGAAGGCCATGGTGTATCAGGAAAAGATACGAGACATAAATCATCTAAAGGAACGTATCACCAACGCCATTACAAGCATAACGTCAACTGTGCTAATGCGTGTTCATCAACAGTGGGGATCACGTATTGAAATGTGTTTTCAAAACAATGGCAACCATGTAGAGCATATTATATAAATAAAAATGGTTGTCCATAACAAAATGTTTATTTTTCCTATGTATGGAAACTTACGGCCCACGCTGTAGTTGAAATATAAAATATTGTAAAAGGAACTATAAAAAAGGGGCTTACCTTTAAGATAAGAAAAGAACAAATGTAAGTAAAACCATTATACATAATTTAAAGGGACATCACGGAAAAGTTTAAAATGTATAACATTAAAATCTAGAAAATCTTAAAAGGAACAAATCAGGTACAAATTAGGAACGAATGAAATTATTCAATCACAGAGACACGAACGAATGGGAAAGAATAACATTTTTTTTTTGTCAGCGGGCACTAACTTGGGTGGTTGGTTGGTAGGCAGGTAAATGAAATTTTATTGAAGGATATTGTGGTTGTGGAATGGGGTATAATGATTTATATCCGGTTTATGCTTAAAAATGAGTATGGTTTCTAAGAGGGGTAGGTCGTGTTCATTGGCTTTAGCAATTATTGAGAAGTTAGTAGATTTAATTGGGTAGTCTAACTGATGGGAGTGGGAACGTATATGTGATTGGGAGGGATTCGCAAGTCTATTATTAGTACGGCTACTAATACCCTTGTGCTCATTAATACGAATTTGGAGTTGGCGTGCAGTCATGCCAACGTACGACGATATGGAATCGTCACATGTATATTTATAAATGACCGATGAGCGAGCACAAGGACTTTGGAATTAAATCTTTAAATTTGAAAAAGGAGTGTAATTTACGTTCTAATGTGTAAATACATTTAACAGAAATTTGCGGATAAAATCTATTGATAAGTTTACCAATTTTCCTCTTCAACACGAGACTTTCGGGTCTACAGTAAGGGAGTTTAAGATATACAACCTTCTTCTGTACTGTAGTAACGACGATTTTAGTTTTATTCGAGAATCTTAAGTTCATGAATCTTTTTACTACACTGTCAATAAGTTTAGAATGGAAACCATTACCGAGTAAGAACTTTTTAAGGAATTCCAACTCGGCATGAAGAAGATGGTAGTTGGAGCAAATCTCGTATGAATGACATAGAAGGGTAAGAATGAGGTTATACTTGAGTGGTGCGAAACTGTCAAATTTCATTCCCAAACCTGTGAACGTGGGTTTACGAAAAACATATGTTACAAAGTAATTATGGTACGAGTAATATTTATGTCCAAAAATGGCAAAGAATTATCGTTTTCCGTTTCAGAAGTGAATTTGATATTACTATGTTTTGAATTTAAATATTGACGAAAAAGTTCAATATGGTCGGAAGATTTAAATAGAACAAAACAATCGTTTACGTAACGACGCAAGAAGATTGGTTTAAAATGTTGGGAACACTGCTCCAACAACTTTTTCTCATGGTAAGAGAGGAATAAATTTGCAAAGGTGGGTCCAAGGAGTCCCCCCCATTGATACTCCGTCTGTTTGAACGTATTGATTATTATTGAAAAAGAAGATGCAGTCTTTAGTAGCAATTTCAAGGCGCGAGCGAATGTTACTTTCACCTAGATCGAGGGCTGCAGAGTTATGTGATTTGAGAAGATTGATACACAGGTTGATAGTTTCATTTAGAGGAATGTTAGTAAACACAGATGTTACATCAGAGCTGGCCATAACTTCAGAGTCAGTGTTATCTATTTCAGTGATTTCCCTAACAAAAGAGAAAAAATCTTTAGTTGAATATTCATTGACAGTGAATTCGGATAATAGAGGCGTGAAAAATTTAGCATGGTCATAATTAAAGGTGTTTATGGCGGAGAGGACAGGGCGACATAGAGAGTTATTCTTTTGGACTTTCGGGAGGCCGTATAAAACGCCAGGGTGAGAGCCAGACATACAAAGCTAAGAATATTGTTCATTAGAGAGTTTACCGGATTTGTCTTCTAATTTGAGGGTATTATTAAGTGGATTTCAGGAGATTTTAGAAAATTTGGTACTGTCTTTCAAAATTGTATACATTTTATTGATATAATCTACTTTGTTAAGAATAACTATACCATTACCTTTGTCAGGTTTACAAATTAATATGCTATTATCATAAAATCGTCGTTACTACAGTACAGAAGAAGGTTGTATATCTTAAACTCCTTTACTGTGGACCCCAAAGTCTTGTGTTGAAGAGGAAAATTGGTAATCTTATCAATAGATTTTATCCGCAAATTTCTGTTAAATGTATTTACACATTAGAACGTAAATTACACTCCTTTTTCAAATTTAAAGATTTAATTCCAAAGCCCTTGTGCTCATCGGTCATTTATAAATATAAGGGGTTCCAAAAAACCTTAGCCCCCACATTTGCAGCTTACATGTTTACTTATATCGAAATAGTTTTTAGTGATTATAAAAATATACAGGGTGTCCCGTAAGTCTGGAACCATGGGGAAAAATAAGTCATTCATGTTTTTCCGTTTATGCAAGTGCCCATGATGTCTTTGAGTAAGGAAGAACGCATCCGGGTAATTCTGCTCGTAGGAAATCGGTGTCAGAGGGAGGTCGCTGAGGAATTTAACAGATTGCATCCTGACTGCGAGCCGATAACACACAGCTTTGTCGGTAAACTTGTAGCAAAGTTCAGGGAAACGGGATCCATAGGAGATAAACCACGCAGTGGACCTCCGAGGACATCCACCGACAATGACAGCCGCTACCACCCTCGCTCATTTCACAGTCCCCAAAAGTTTCTTCGGCGTTTTTATTGCCGTTTTTATCATTTTGCCCTATGGTTCCAGACTTACGGGACACCCTGTATAAAATTCTTTATTTATTGCAGGTATTAAAATTACTCTAGCTGATAAAGTGATAATATAATGGCTTCTCAATTAATTGGTGATTCGGAGAGGCAACGTGTGATAGATCGCATACGAGCAATAACATTTCGGGAAGCTCGTGATGCTGGAGCCACCTTTATAACACGTTCATGGGTTGCCAAAAAGTTGCGAAGAAGTGAGGACTTCGTCAAAAGAAATTGGAATAAAACTTTGGATGAATGTGAAATGGATACAACCAAATCTGGGCGCCCAAATTTGCCACTCTCTTGGGAAACAAAGGACATCATTGAAAGCGGTACGCGTAAGCGGAAAAACAGCTGTGCTAAACTTTCTAGAGAGATCGAAGTGTTGAGATGAAAGATCGTTAGTGGTGAGATCATTCGACTGTACTGTCATAGGCAAGGTTTAAAGCCTTGGCATGAACTTCCAAAGCCAAGAAAAACTCAACATCGATGACAGAATGTGGTTTGCCCATTATCTTGAAGATTGGGATGTGGATGATTTCATGCATTTAGCTGTCTCCGATGAATTTTTTGTTTACGTAACACGTCGGCCTAACTACCAAAATGATCGAGTGTGGGCCACAACACCAGATGAAATCGATGACAATGAACATTTTCGCGAATTATTAAAAAGTCCAGACTGTGTTGGTGTGTTTGTTTTGTTTACTGCAAAGAAGCTCATGTGGGTGCTGAAGCCAAATGGTCAGAGTTGGGATGGACAGTATTTTCGTGATATTATTCTATCCCAGCATGTCATTCCTTTTCTAAGAAACCCAAACAATGTTATGGATGTCGATCAGGTCACACTTCTGCACGATAAGGCCCCCTGCTTTAAGGCATTAGCCACTCAACAGTTGTTGCGGAACCATGAGATCGATTTCTCCTCACCTGAACGTCTGTGAACACATTGGATCAGTTATAAAGGACAAGGTTGAATGTCTCTTGTTTCAAGAACCTGCAGCAAATCGATTTTCGAAGGATACAATGACGCAACACATTGAAACTGTTTTAGCAAATTTGCGTAACGATCAAGATCTATTCACGTCACTTTTGGCAAGCTACCCAAAGCGAATTCAGGCTGTCTTGGAAGCCAATGGCGGGAACACCAAGTTTTAATTGTTTCTCATTAAATGCAGGATTAAATTCTCTTTTGTAAGGTATGTTTAGTTTTACTGTACTTCTAATCGTTTAGGCCATGGGCGGGAGGGCTAAGGTTTATTGGAGCCCCGTACATGTGACGCTTGCACATCGATGATGTGACATCATCGTACGTTGGCATGACTGCACGCCAACTCCAAATTCGTATCGATGAGCACAAGGGTATTAGTAGCCGTACTAATGATAGAGTTGCTAATCCCTCTCAATCACATATACGTTCCCACTCCCATCAGTTTGACTACCCAATTAAATCTACTAACTTTTCAATAACTGCTAAAGCCAATAAACACAACCTACCCCTCTTAGAAACCATTCTCATTTTTAATCATAAACCGGATATAAATCGTTATACCCCATTCCACAACCTCAATATCCTTCAATAAAATTTCCTTTCCCTGCCTACCAACCAACCAACCAAGTTAATGCCCGTTAAGAAAAAATTTTCCTGCAAGTGCCAATTGACTTATGGAGCTCAAAAATGTATTATTGAAAAATGTACGTCTACATACATTACAACCCCTCTTCTCAGCTTCAACTACACGACTTTCACATTTGGGGCTTTTCCACTGCTCACACACCATGTGGCATTCTTTACAATGTTTCACTATATCATCCGCAAATTCGAGACACCCCTTACACAAATCATGATGTCGTCCATATTTTCGACTTTTATCATAACTCGCGTATATTACGGATGGGGAGATACGTTGACCCTGACAACTCTAAAATAAGTAGGGGCCTTGGACAATCTCTCACACAGCTTTTAAAAACATACACAGTCCTACGACGATCATCCATTCCAAATACAACTATACGAACATTCATTTCCTGCTCTACCCTTCTCAGCTCTTCAGGACCCATATTACACTCAAACTCAAGCTTGCAATCTGAAGCCAATTTACGGCACGCTGCACAGCCTTAGGTAGCCAAATTTTTTGGGTCCGTGTATTTAGTACAGTGAACATATGAGTTAAGACTGCTGCTATAAAGCTGCAACCACGATCGGTGTCTATATGCCGTCTGTAAATAGCTTGAGAATTGAAGTTAAGAGTATAAGGTGTGGCATTATGACCCGCAACACGGAATACCTGTCAATATCTATCGTGAAGTTGTCCATATTGAAGGCTGTACTACTTTGAGAGGCCTGCATTATAAGCCCCAATATATATTCTATATCTACCAAGAGTCTGTATGGCACTACTACCCAAAAATCATCTACATCCCCGTCATCTGACCCGAAACAGAAGTACAGCCTCGTCCTGACTTCACGTTCGTCGCGGTTCTGAAGGGCAAACTCCACAATACATTCAACTACACGTCGCATTCGTGCTGAACACCATTGCTATATATGGTTCACGGGTCAACCCTGACTACGTACCGATTTCTAGTCAGGGCTGGGGTGGAGGTAGCGGTGCTCACCAGTTCGAATATTATACCATCCTCTATAGAACGAGAAGCTGCTGCTGTTGTGCAGGATGCGATCGGAATTGAACAGGAATAAGGAGGCATATCTTTATTTGAGGAAGGAGCTAGTGTGGAGGTTGTGTCGTAAGATGTAGAGGTTTGGGTCTCTATTACTGGGGGTCTAACAGCCGGTGCACACCTGACACGCTTTATACCTGACGTGGAAGGCACTTCATCATCATCATCATGCCTCCCCTCTGAATTGTCGCGTGGGGGCGCTACAGCTGGCGCTGGTGTGGGCTCGCTAGCGGGGGTGGATCCTGTAGCCACAACTACACTGTCATCGGAATCGTCTGTAATAGCGATGATGGGTACATGTTGCTGTACCTCATCGTCATTCGCGGTTCTGAGAAGAAGAGGAAAAACAAGACTGTAGACTATAGACTGTAAGCTTTAAATTTTATTATATTTTGTAAATGTTCCACTTAGGAGTATGACTTGTTAGAGATGGATTCTCTACAAAAATTCAGGTTCACGAGCCCGTCCACATGTATTTTTTCTGACCCTATAGGATGTGGCAGAACTGTTTTTATGTTTAAAATCATCAAAGATAAGGGGGAGATGTTCTCAAAATTTGTGCATAAAGTCATATGGTGCTATTCGACATACCAGTCAGTATTCAACGAGTACCAAGATGATATTTTGTTCCACAAAGGGGTATATGATGTTAATTCGCTAAAGGAAAATGAACATACAATCATTGTAATTGACGATCTCATGTTAGAAATGGATAAAATGTTTGCCAAGACATTTACAGTGTTCTCCCATCAACCAGAAGCTATTTTTGAAAAATGGGTAGTGGAAAGAGAAAAAATGTACCTGGTGAAGTGGCTAGGGTACCCAGAAAGCTTCAATACCTACATAAAAGCTGATGCAATAATGAAGCTTAAATAGTATACAACATGGCGCCTACACACTTCTATGTCACACTCCTGTCCTCTTCTTCTCTGTCTGTACATCTTGGCAACACACTGGCCAACATTGTAACAGAACTCCACTGCCCCATAGGATTGGATTGTGAGTCATATGAGGTTGAAATTTGTGAATTTCAGCTAGCCATCAAATTTTTAACTGTTGAAAAGAAACAGGACATTTTTCTGGTTCTTAGAAGATTCGACGAGTGTAAAAAATTAGGCATAACCTTAGATGATACTATGCGATCAGTCTTGTTCGGTGGGACACAGTACTATAGCACAAAAGTAACACTAGGACTCGGTCATTAGGACAGCTTCGGATATTGTGTGGGGCTTAAATAAGAGTTGAAAAGTCGTACTTAACCGCCGCTTTACATTTTGAAGTCGTAAATATAGACACGCCTATCCACACGTTATTAAAATCAACGATTAGAAGAAATATTAAAGACAAAGAGCTGTTCACAATTATGCCCGAGGGCTGATATGGTGCAGCCCTCCAAAGAGATACTTTTCACGAAGCACAACATGACTTGTCCAGCCTAATGTATCAGCTGAAATTGGAGAAGTTGAACGATGGCCACCCTGACCCAGACATGTGCTATATTTACAGCAATATCGAGGAGCATCAGTTTGTTGGGAATAACCAAGCACACCTGCTGCGTATCGCACACATTCCCGATCATAGAGGGCAGAGTTTGAGCATTACATATGACAAACCTCATTAAGTCAATGTCGTCACTAATCTATTAACCAATATCTCAATATATATAAGAACGATTGAGGGGAAAACTTTCCCATTCGGTGACGAGAGCTTAACAGTGAAGCTCCGCTTTCGTCGCATCGTGCTCTAATGACTCGAATGCCTTTCTTTCACAGTCTATCGAGGGGTGAGATACTAGCGCGGGAGTGGGATTGGATCCACGTTTTCAACCATACTGCACACGGCTGTTCCCTTGTTGAAGAGGGGTGCCAGATATCTAGGGAGGAAAGCGTTACAATCAGGTCTTAACAAGGTAGAAGACATAATGGCTGGGGCTAAGTCTAAAGAAGCTCTAACAAAGCACTTAAAGCGTACACGAGACGAAATCATCAAAGATGCAGAAAAAAATGCGCAGTGGTGTGAAGAAAAAAAGGGCTGTCCGGAAGAAGAAGAAGGGGTTACCAGCACGTGGCGTTAAACATAAAAGGACATGAAAAAAGAAGTGTTCTAAGCGACTGAAACCTATGGTTGATAATTTTTTTTAACTAAGGATATGGCTCTCATGAATCATAGACTGTTTACTACTTCTCGAGAGAGGTGGCACTATTTCTGGCTCGTCATGGCACGCTTCATCCATTCGTGTAGTTCACAATGTTGTAAATCGGAGCTGTCCCTCTTTGACATGCCCCCAACTCAAGTTTCTATTGAGCACAGTGACTTTATTACAATTAACCCGTTAAACACAGTTTCTCGAGTGCCCCTATAGAGTTCGTGATCCCCAGCTCAGGCCCTTACTTTTTTAATCCAAGCTGCGTGCACATGTACGCTAAACTACGAATAGGACATTCAGATGGAACAGATTGAGAAGACAAATACGTTGTATTTCCCGAAACAAACTTTCTACACTCCATATTCAGCCAGTGTGATGTGTATTTAAACCAGGTCAATATCTCGGCAGGAACGGACTACTATCACCTTCGAGACTTTCTGGAAAATGTCCTCAACTTTTCAAAAGAAACGAAGGACACCTTTTTAACCGCCGAGGGCTATTATCAAGTTAAACACGAAAGCAGTATAAAGGGCAAATTTTAAAATTCTAAAAAGAAGATAAACGAATGCTTCGGACACCTGCATACAGACTTCACATTCCAAGAGAAGCTGCTTGTGAATGGGGTCGATATGAAAATAAAACTCACTCGCACGAATCCTGAGATCTGTTTAAATCTGGGAGCTGATCAAGAAGAGGGCGCAAAGCCCGTTGTGATTCATATTATTGAAACATACCTTCGCATATGCCGTGTGAAATTAGACTCGGGTGAGCAATTAGAAATTGAAAAAAATGTACAGAGCCGGAAATACTTTTATCCTAGCTAGACATACTGCGCATCGCCTATCGAGTATCAATCCCGTGGCCGCTGGAACTCTCTCCCTTTAAAGTTTGCAGGAGCTTATTCTTGGTACGAATCAAAATATGGGTAAATTATTTATTTTTATAAAATTAATTAACACTTGCAAGGATTCTTGATTAATTCACTGAACTCAATGACATGATATATATATACAGGGCGTCCCAAAAAAATGTATACACACTTTAAATACTTATAAAGGCAGTGTTTATTAAAATACATTTCATTTTCAAAATGTAATAGAATCTACAGACATTATTTAATTGTTTTGTCAACGCCTGTTTTCAAACTGACGTCCGTTCTGGTCCAGGCACTGCTGATAACGCGAAGCAATGGAATCGCAAACATCACGAAACATTTCGTTTGGTATTTGTGTGCATTCTCGTTCAATGGCTGCTCTCAATTCAGCGACTGTTGCAGGTTTTATAGCGTAGACTTTGTCTTTTAAGTATCCCATAAAAAAAGTCTAGTGGTGTGAGGTCTGGTGAACGCGGAGGGTATTCTACGAAACCCCTTCGTCCAATCCACATCCACATCGTGCCAAGTACCACTCGCAATACTCCACTCTTCGGCCCGGATCATCTTCATTAATAGCATGGACTAATCTTGGAATGTAACTTTTCCATTGACAGCGCTTCAAAATGCGTTGGACAGACGATTCTGAAATTCCTACCTCACGACTCGCTTGCCGCACAGATTTTCTTGGACTTTGATGATACGTTTCCAGTACTCTTTCTTGCTTTGTGGGGCTTGTCGATGTCCGTGGTCTTCCGGAACGCTTCTTGTGGACATTCTGAACAGTTCCATCGGCTTCAAACTTATCTCTAATTCGAGTGATGGTAAGTCGCATTGGTGGATCTGTTTGAAACTCCCTCCTAAACTGTCTTTGCACTTCAACTGCGTTTTCACACTTCCAGTAGCATTTTAGAATGAATTTCCTTTGTTCAAAGCTTAGTCTGACTGCCATATTAATTCTAATGGGTTTAACTTGGAAAGAAAGAAACATCAATTGAGCTATCAGCTGTTAAAGTGTGTATACATTTTTTTGGGACGCCCTGTGTATATATATATATATATATATATATAATTATATATATATATATATATATATATATATACACACCGAGAACGGCAATCAGCTTAAATCACACTTAACAAATTAGTTTTTTTAATTATTACGTAATTATTAATTATTTGAACTCATTTCGATTTTGGTTGCTACCGCTGGATCATCCTGTTCGACGTCGCAAATGTCAGCAATGGTTTGTGATGAAAATATTTCGTTCCGGTCGGCAGCGGTAAAAAGGTTGAGCGTGGCATCGGCGCAAGGTTCGCCTTCTTCATATAAGTCTGTAAAATTGTAGAGTTGTGACTGACTCATGTCGAATAGTAATGCGTGGTTGTTCACTGATGAAAATAAATGCTATGAGACCTCCGCTGAAAATGCCCCCATTTATATTGGTGTGACAGCCATCTAGGAAATAGATATATCGCATATATGTGGTGCTTGAGCCAATCAGAAATTGTCGGGAATGACCATCACTACGATTCTGGAGGCGTGTCTTTACCAGAATTGTCTTAAGCAGTCCTCAGATTTTTTTACTGTTTTCAGAGAGGCCAGTGCTGAGTAAATAATATATGAATGGATGATTACATGCTTATTTTGTAATTAAAAACTTGTTATATTAAAAATAATGCAGTAATATCGAAGTAGAGCTACAGGCAGATGTTTTCACCTTGTTAGAACATTATATATATATATATATATATATATATATATATATATATATATATGTAAGAATCACTTTTATATGAAAATGAAAAAGTTTATTGTGCCCCATACTCCATATGTCAAATATTAGTGATAATAATAATTGGGGTTAAGATAGAATGATGGCGAAAAATGAATAAGTTACCCCAAAATATAATCTAATTTTGATATAAAGTTAAACGAATATTGATTATAAGATTTAAAGATATATTTTTATCATAAAGATAAATTTGGATTTAATAAACCAGAAGCAAAATAATTATTCTTAAATGTGGGTAAAAGACGAAAAATGAATGTTACCCCAAAATAGAATCTATATTTAATATAAAGTTATATTAATATTTTTTGTAATAAAGTTTAAAGTAAATTCTAGTTTTAATATAAAGTTTAATAAATATTGATTATAATAAGATTTAAAGATATATTTGTGATTATTATTGAATGTTTCACCAACAGTTTCATAACTTTGTTTCTGTTCATTTGCGCAAGATATGAAGGTCATATTTGAACAGATATTAATTTCAGTGTTGGTGAAACATTCAATAATTACCATATTTGTATCTTAAAGATAAATTTCTATATTAAGACAGAATTTGTTTTAAATAATTCGTTGGTTTGAATAATACCCTTTATTGAATTGTAAAATGCGAAAAATTAAATAGTTAGCCCTAATTTAATTTCTATTTTGTTTTAAAAATTATATTAATGTTTTTTATGTTAGTTTAAGGATAAATTCGTATATTAAGGTGAAAATTTGTTTTTCCATTAAATTTGGTTTATCATATTCGATTTTTTGTTTCAGAGATTGCTAACCAAACATCAAATTGGCCTTGTGGTGGTTTTCTACCATGAGAAGCTCAATAAGATAAAACTATTGGCGTTACTCTTTTTTTGAGACCTTGTCGATCTACCCCTGGCCCCATAAACGAATTTGTTTAGGCTTAATAGCTCTGTCTATTAATAGGTCGTATTTAGAGACCGTGTCGGTCTATCAGGAGATGGTAAGTAAAAGCCGTAGGCAAGGCGGATTTGGTCGATCAGGTGTTGGTAAGTAATGCCGTAGGTAAGGCGGCTGTGTAATAAATACTGTGTTGTTGCTGAGAGTCTTAAGGTCTAGACGATTGGTTGTAGCCCCATCTCGGCCTCGTGCTACTGATGGGTGTGCTCCTAATGTCTATACTGGAGGTCATAAAGTCTATACTTAGACGATTGGTGTAGCCCTCATCTCGGCTACCTGTTGTTGATGGGATGAGCTCCTAAAAGTCTATATTTAGACGATTGGTGTAGCCCTCGTCTCACCATGTGCTGGTGATGGGATGAGCTCCTAAAAGTTTTTATTTATTCCGTGTTACGGACATTTATACTGTGGCGACATTCTAAGGTGACTGGCTGCTCAAGCCTTCTAAGCCAAATGAGGTTACCCTGAACTCTCTTTATGCGTCTGGGCTGTCCAGGCGAAGGATGGATGCTCTCTCTCCTCCCTCTTAGGTTAGGTTTGTGTGGGTTTCCCCCTAGCTTGTGGCAGCTTGGGGGATTCCCCCCTGCCCCCCTTTTTTTGATCCTACTCCAGGTGCCAACCCCCTCCCCTATGGGTGCCAGCCCCTACTCCCCTTTGCAACAATTGATCAACATCACATTGCAATTTGCACTCTCTCTCTCTCTCTCTCTCTCTCTCTGTCTCTCTCTCTCTCTCTCCTATTTACCCCATTCGGAATCGATCAACGATGACTATTATCATTTTTCTTTCCCACATCCCCTTTTCACGACCCAGTGTTTGTGCATGCAGCATTTTCCTTCTGATATATATATACAGTATATATATATATATATATATATATATATATATATATATATATATATACAGTATATATATATATATATATATATATATATATATATATATATATATATATATATATATATATTAGGGTGGTTTGGGTAATTCCTTGTGTATGTGTGCATATGTGCGAGTATTTGGTTGTAATATATATATATATATATTATATATATATATATATATATAATATATATATATTATATATATTAATAAGTGATGGGACGATGCATCGCAATCGCGATACAATCGCACATTTTTTACAATCGCAATCGCATTTAATGAGTGCGATTGTTGCGATTGTGAACAAAAGATTTAAATCTCTACAAAAGTTGCTATGAAAGCTGCTCTTTCATGCGTACTTAAAGGAAAGTTTAGCGAACAACAATACGGAATAATAAATAAATAATAAATAAGTCAAAAACAGAAATGAAAACGGGTTGCGAATTAGTTGAAAACAGAATAAAAAATTCGTTTAATAATAACAATAAGTACACCTCTTTATTTGCTCTATGTAAAATTGGAATGTTAAAAAATCAAGCTAACCCTATGGGCCTATATTCTTTTTCAGAATACGCATTATTGGAAGAAACCAGCCATGGTAAATATGACGTCAGAGTTGAAACGCGAGTGGGCATTGTTTGAGCCTGTCTCAGCAGTGCGCTTCAGACAGTGTTGGAGTGAGGTTGTCTGAGGTTGTCGAATCTTTTGTGGCTTTGTGCACATTCTTTCGGGTTTAAATTAGCAACATTATTTGATCACCATGAGTGCCGTTTGGAAATATTTTGAAAAAGTATCTAGCAACTCTGAATTAGCAACGTGTTTATTGTGTAATAAAAACTATTCGCGAAAAGGACGTAATACCACAAATTTGAAGAATCATTTACGGTCAATGCACTCTGAAGAGTATAAAGAATGAATTGCTATTGAAAATGAAGAAGCAACTGAGAAGGACCAATTAAAAAAAGTGCAAACCTTTGCAAAAAACTAAGTGTGAAGTTAAAACTAAAAATCAAACTCTGTTTAGTTGTCTTGAAAAAAAGAAAATATGGGATGTTAATGACTCAAAATCGAAAAAGGTAGACTATCGAATTGCAAAAATACTCATTATGGACGACTTGCCTTTCAGTCATGTCGAAGATATAGGTTTCATGAGGTTGATGAACGATACTTCTCCGCAATACAAACTAAAAACAAGAAAATTCTACACTAATCTTACGTGTAATGAGATTTATGTCGCTTGGTCGGATACATCTGCAGGTGTTTCTTTACTCTCTTTAACATGTCACGCAATTACCAGTAACTTTGAAAGGATGGAATTAGTCCTAGGAGTTCAACGTCTTGATGAGCGGCACACAGGTGAATATATTTCTAAAACATTTGATGCGATGCTTGTTAAGTGGGACATAAGTCAATCTTCCGTCCAAGCTGTAATGAGAGATTCAGGGGCTAACATGAAAAAAGCCTTGTTTCTATCAGGAATTAAAAATCTAGACTGTACTGCCCACAAGTTACAACTAATTGTCAAATCTGGATTAGAATCACAAAAAGCAGTAATAGAGCTAATTTCAAAATTGAGATCGATTGGGACACACTTCCATCACTCAACAATGTCGCAAGATGAGCTAAAGAAAATTCAAGAGCGCTTAAATAAACCCAAACTCTCAGTTGTTCGCGACGTCCCAACAAGATGGAACAGTACGTTTCATATGATGGAGAGGGTTATCGACTTGAAAGAACCTCTGAGCTTGTTCTGTGCCGACAATTCTAAAATTCAGCACCTAACAAAGTCGGATTTTGACCTCCTCGCCAAATGTGTGCGCATTCTGAAACCTTTTGACGAGATAACAAAACAATTAAGTGACTATTCTGCTTCAATATCAGAGGTTATTCCTTTGATCGCATCATTAAAACATACTAAAGAAACACATCACCCGAAGAAGATCATGGTGTTAAAACCATGATGGATACGATGCGTTCAGAGCTTGACAGGAGGTTTGAAGGATTAGAAGGCAATGATAATTATTCTCTTGCAACCTACCTCGATCCAAAATTCAAGAGCAAATTCTTCAGTCCAATAGATGTGATGCGAATAAAAAATCGTCTAGGCGTCCTATGTGATGAACTAACTTCACAACCAGCAGCAAAAAAACCGCGGATAGAGCTGGTGACGCCAGTAATTGAAGCTGGACCTTCCTCACAGACTGAACCAGGAACTACATCGATACATATGTCACTGACTGTTTTACTGGCCTCAAGTAGTGACGACGAGAGCGAGTCAGAAATAAGCAAGATGTCTAAGGATATCATCGAGTGCTACCACAAAGAAAGGATCGGGCGGGCAAGGAGACAATTCTCTGTTGTGATGGAACGCCAATCAATCAAAATATCACCACCTTAGCATGTTAGCGAGATCCTATCTCTCTTGTCCTCCAACAAGTGTTCCAAGTGAACGTTTATTCAGTGGAGCAGCAATCATCTACGATGAAAAACGGAATCGCTTACATGGTGAGACGGCGGAGAAACTGCTGTTTTTAAAATATTGTCTACCATGTATACAGTTCAAATATTAAAAAAATAATAAGAAAACAGTAAAATCACTTTCTAAAAGGGAGGAGGTTGGGGAAAGTGGTTGGTGGGGTGCATAACGCGTTGGGTCCTCGTTCCCGCATCCTGGAAACGCACATTATGATCATGTGTGGCTGAAACGCGTTTAGGTACATTGTCTCTCATTTCTTAGTTGATAAAGTGATGAAGGATTCAGTACCAGTATAAAAAAAATCACGGATGGAGTTGGTGAAGCCATTGGTTGAAACTGGACTTTCCTCACAGACTGAAGCAGGAGCTACATCAATACTTAACTCCCTGACTGAGGTAGATAACGCGTTTAGGTATATTTAAAGCATAAATGAGCGTTATGTGACGCTAAAGCTAAAACATCGCAATCGCGCGCTTTTCAAATTCTGACAATCGCAATCGCAATCGCAACAGCGATTGTATGAAATATGACAATCGTCCCATCACTAATATATATATATATACCGCCTCGGTGGTGTAGTGGTTAGCGTCGCTGACTACGAATCCATCGGCCCCGGGTTCGAGACCCGGTGACGGCAGCCGGCGCGCAGCAAAACCCAGCTGTTCATCCTTCCACACAATAAAGAAAGTGGTTGGTAGATAAATGGGTACCCTGGGTGGCCTAGTGGTTAAGACGCTAGGCTGCTGGTAGGGGTGGTTCGGATTCCACGTTAAACTCTAGGTCTAAGGTGGAATGAAAAGCTTGACCTTCGTCTGAATGAACAATTCGGGCGGAAGCTAACCAAAGGTTATACATATATTAAGCTAGGTTACGAGAGATAGCTGCAAAGGATACACAATATACAAAATTATACATGTACAAAACCCATATATTAATTCGTCGTGGGTTGAGTGACCTTGAATCAAGCACTGACTTGATTCACCCTGAGTTTGTATATTTTTGGTGAATAAAAATCTCATTAAATACATAGTATGTCTATATAAATGTTGACTATTCATATTATGAAGTATTTTAGAATATTTAGGAGCTACAAAGCTGCAACATGTATATATACTGAAATGTATATAAACTATGAATTAGTGCATATATTAAATATTCTTTGCATATACTTGTAATTACATATGTATAAAATATATGTAACATATCTATATATAACATAGTCTTATTATGTACATTATACAATAAATATACATATGAATGGACGGAGCCGCGTTTAAAATATGCGATTTTAGATGAGGTTCTTTTCTTTTCATTTACATACCCCACTGTAGGAAAGAGACTGACAAATTGTTATTTATTATATAGTTATAAATGTAAGTTATTAAAATATTGATTTGTTTTCTGTTTGTTACAGTCACTCATCCAGTGGTGGGATTCAGCCGGTTCGCACCAGTTTGCGAACCGGTTCCTAAAATTTCCCGAGTTTGCTGAACCGGTCTTTAACCCTTTCAGTCCGTGCGTGATTTTTCTTTATACCGAATATTTATTTTATAAAAACACGCAATAAAAATTTGTACGTATATTCATAACCACCATAAACAATGCTTTTCTGAACGGCACTAATCAAGGAACCTTCGAAAAGAAAATTAATGAAACCAAAAAATCCGACGCCTTTAAAATATTGATTTTATAGAAAATCAAATCTATAGAAACCTTCCTCATGAGAAACTACTGGATGAAATCATCAAACATATGAAAACCAGGTTGATGGACTGTGATCGTTTAAAAACAAGAAATAATGCACAAAATAGTGATAATAGAATTCATGAACTAGTGAACATACTTGAGCCAGATTCTTGGAATATCGATGAAGTTGTTGTCCCTTGGAAAGCCGCCGAAGAGAAATTGTGTGAATTCAATGAAATCTTTAATTATGAAATCAACATCAATGATTTCCGCGACTATTTGGAAAATGTTTTAAAAAATCGCCAAAACCATGAGATTCCAACCACTATACAAAAGGCTAAAAATATCCTCAATACTGTTGCCATTAGTTCTGCGGAGGCAGAAAGAGGGTTTTCAACTATGAATATTATATATTCAGATAAAAGAAGCCGTCTTACAGTTCAAAATGTGGCAAATTTGATGGCAATTAATTTGATTGGCCTCCCATTCGATTCCTGGGACCCCACTCCATCAGTTCAAACGTGGCTGAGAAATAACCACAGCCGATGACAATAGGATTAAAAAAGGAAGAAATAAAGACTACAATGATAATCAAGTGGCGATTTGGAAATATTTAAAAGGAAATTAAATAATTTCAATAAAAACATTTTCATTTCTGACACGGAAGGGAGAGGAGAAGGAGGGAAGGGGAGGGGAGGGTGAACCGGTTCTTAAAATTTCTTAATCCCACCACTGCACTCATCGCCATGGTGGACGCCAAACGGCCGACCCGAAGTTCTGCCAGTATCTGGCTCATTGGAAAACCTACAAAAGATCTTCTAACCTCGCGATTACCTTCAAAGCGTACAGTGTTAAGCAAGTTCTTATTTGATCACATCGAGGAAAAACGAACAATCAATGCAAGTTTGAAAGAGAGTGTCTCTGCTGTTCTTTATATCTGGGATAAAGCAAGGATTCCAACTCAAAGATCGGACAATGTTGAGAGGAAACTGAGAAAACTATTCGAATATTGCGCTCTAAAGAAAAATAGGAAGTCATCCTCGGAAAGTGTACAAATGAATGTAGCAGTATTCAATGCTGATCTTGAAGACATTTTCGATGTTGCCAGAGCAGATGCCTTAAAAATAATGACTAACGAAGAGGACAAAGAATTCCTTATCAAGCAGAGAGAAGATCGTTCCTGCGCCAGTTTTGAAGGCATTGATCGAACCTTGGCTAAAAAGGAGGATCGGAAGAGGCAACGAGAAGAATCTGAATATAATAGAAAAAAGTGAAGCGACGATGAAAAACAAAAGAAATATCAACTTATGGCATCTGATAAAGTGAAAACTGATGTGGATTCTTCCTCCTCGTCCACGGATTCTGATGCATCGTGTCGTCCATCTACATCATCATCGAACCCTCCTTCCAAATGCAAGAAAACAGTCATCTCAGATGAGGTAGCCCAGGCACTCGACCGTGTTAATCTAAGCGATGGCAATGCAGCCTTTGTTGTTACAGCATCAGCTAAGTCTCTTGGTCATGATCTGAGCTCAATGTCATTTTCTCGAAGTACAATTCGTCGAGCTCGCATTAAAGCTCGTGAAGCTATTGCAACTGCTGAAAAATCAAGCTTTTCTCCTGACACTCCCTCTTCTGTTTCATTGGGATGGGAAAATGCTTCCTGATATAACAAGGGGACATGAAAATGTGGACTGCATCCAATGTTCCCTCTAAGGTGTGTGCGTGTGCGCGCGCACACGCGTTGTGAAACCCGCGCACACAGCAAAATAAAATGCGCACAGGCTCAAGCGTATCATGAGTCACGACAGTAAATGAAGTAATTCCAAAAATTTCAGTTTAATGAATTCTATAAAGAACAAATTAAGAAACCGCTTGAAAGAAAATCATTTGGACATGCTCATGCGAATTAAAAGTTACCTGAATGATGACTGATGTATTAATCTTCATAGTTTATTTCGAATGGGCAAATGCTAAAGATCGTAGGGAGAAATCATAATCATACTTAAATGAAAGGCACTTTCATTTAATGTTATTTTGATTATATTTTATTTTATTGAATTTTATTATTTTTTATTTTATTCCTATTTTGTGAATGGATAAAATCATGTATTAATCTTGAAGTCTATTTTAAATTGCCACATGCTAAAAATTGTTTTGAGAAATGATAACTAAAATACGATAGTCATTTTCAATTAATGTTATTTTTATTTTATTTTTTATTTTGTTGAATTTTATTTTACTATTTTTTATTTTATTCATATTTTCAGAATGGATAAAATGTTTTCTTTTTTAAGAATATATAATATTGTAAACAGTTTTTTAATATTCATTTAATAGTACCGTAATGATCAAGCTATCACCTTATGGAAATAATATTTAAGTACTTAATATTTATATATATTTAATTTTGAAGATAGCGCTCAGAAAAGGTTGCACAATTTTTCACCATGAATCTAAATGTATGCACAACGAAAATTTCTTGCGCACACAGACTAAAAAAAATTAGAGGGAACATTGACTGCATCGCAATCGTTGTTTCAGGAGGAGGAGAAGATAAACTACTTGTGTTCTACTCATCCCTCACGGAACTGGACAAGCACAAGCTGATGTGTGCCTCAGGATGTTGGATGAGTGGGGCTTCAGAAACCAGTTGCAGGGGCTTGTATTTGATACAACAGCATCAAATACTGGGCTGATGTCTGGAGCTGTAGGTCGTTCTCTGACGTGGACAGCATGTCGTCATTATGTGTATGAAGTCGTTTTGGCTAACGTATTTTCTAGTATTCTTGAACCTTCGGAAGGACCACAAGTCTCATTGTTTAAGCGATTCATGGCACAATGGCCACTTATCAATAAAGAAAACTTTATATCAGCAGGAATTAAATTTTTTGAAGGAAACTTGTGGGAACTTTGTTAAGAGATGATAAAGTACCTCTCCGACGCTCTTCAGAACAGCAGCTTCTCAAGAGATGACTAGAGTGAATTCCTCTATCTTTCTCCAATTTTTGTGGGAGGAAGTTTGCCTAAGAAGTACAACATGAGGACTCCAGGAACTCTTCATCAGGCTCGCTGGATGGCAAAAGCTACCCATGCTTTGAAGATGTTTCTCTTCCAGGAGCAAATGAAACTTACTGCTCATGAAAAAAAGGGTCTGAAAGATTTTTCTCTCTTTGTGGCACTTGTTTATAGTAAATATTGGCATGAAACACCCTTGGCAGTGAGGGCTCCTAGAAACGACCTAGCTTTTCTAACAATTATGGAGACTTATCCAAACAGGGTTTCGGCTGAAATTGCACTCAAGGCATTTAAGAGACATCTCTGGTACTTCTCGGAAGAGCTGATTGGACTGTCACTTTTTGACGATGGGTTAGACAGCAAAGTAAAAGAAAATATGATTAAAAAATTATCTCGTCCTGCAAAAGCGAAAGGTCTGAAGCGCCTCGATTCAAAGCTGTTCAAAACAGCAAACCCATTGGAAAATTACGTCAGCGAGAAGACGGCTCAACTCTTCGATGTACTGGATAAAAACGGAAAGAAGATTGCTCAAGAGTTTCTTTCGAAACCACCAAGTGACTGGCCAAGTAACGACAACTACGAGTCGTTGAAAGAAAGCGCATTGAAGATGAAGGTTGTCACTGACTCTGCAGAGAGAGTGATTGCTCTTATTCATCGGTACAATTCCTTTTCCGCATTGTTGAGACCCATCGACGAACGTTTCCTACCCCCTCTAAAGCGTCTTTACAGAATTAAAAGCCATTTGCATGTTCTTTTGTCAAATTTCGTTATTTTTTTCATTCAAGAGAAAATTATTCATTTTGTAGCGACCTCTAAATATAGTCAGAATGAGCTCATTTTTTGTAGCAATTATCCTTTTATGATTTCATACAAGGGCAGCCTTGAGGAAGTACAAAAATAAAACTTTTATTTCTTGCACCATCCTAATCTATATGATAGAAATAACCATAAAGGAAAAAGGAAACACAGAATGGTGCTCAAGCGCTTTCATCTAATGGCATCCTCAGGAACACTGCCGAAAGCGCTGGAGCACCATTCTGTTTCCTGTTTCCTTCGTGGTTAGTTTCATCATAAATATTGTTCACGTGTTACTTTCGTGAAATAATTTTCATATATACACACACACACATATACATATATATATATATATATATATATATATATATATATATATATATACTTACTTTATGTTACGTTATGTGAGTTTGAACGACGATTCAAAATCGACCTGCGGTCAACCCCTCTTCAGCATCCCGCCTCATTTGCAGGATTTGGTGAAGGAGGGAATTGCTGTCCGATCTCCTCCTGCTCTCGGAGCCAACTACGCATGGCTGGTCAGGAACTTTGTACAGGAATCTGTCCAGCTGGTTCTTGAAGTTATTCAGGTCGGTGTGCTGGAGGTTCCTCCTTTTGGGCGGGCATTAATAAGCTTTTGGCCTCGTATTCTGAGGGCATTTTCTGAGGGTATTTTCTGAGGGTATTTTTCATGGCCCCCTGTCCCACCGCAGCTGGGCCAGTACAAAATCTGCCTCTTCTCTCATTCCAGTTTGTTTCTATTTCATTTCTAAGGTTAGGGACAGAGCCCTCAAGTATTTTCCATATGTATATTATTGTTTACCCTTCGAGTCTTCTTTCGAGAGAGTAGAGTTTCAGGGATTATAGTCGAGACCAGTAGTCTTCACCTTTCGTTTCCTCTAGCTTAGACGTAATGGTCCTTTACATAGCTTCAATGTTCGTAATGTCTCATTTTCTGTATGGGTTTGTGAGTACTGAGCAATACTCAATTATCGGTAGGACAAGACTCTTGCATAATTTGAGCATGATGTTTGTTTTTCTGCCGCGGAAACTCGTCCAAGTGATTCCCATTATTTTTCTAGCCATTGTAATTTTGGTGTTATAGTGCTCTCTGAATTCTGCATCCGATGACATTATTACTCCAAGATCCCTGACTTGTGGATTTGGTGTTAAATGTCTGGCTTGCAGAGTTTTGTACCCTTTATTTTGTAGCTCCTTGTTATTACCATATCTTAGAAGTTGGAATTTTTCTTCGTTGAACTTCATATTGTTGTCTTCTGCCCACTGGAATAATGTTTCAATGTCGTTTTGTAATTTTTCTATGTCACCTTCGTTCGACATTTCTTTGCATATCTTTGTGTCATCTGCGAAACATGATACAATACTGTCATTGATATCTGCATCAATATCTGCAATCATTATTATGAACAGCAAAGGAGCTGATACTGCCCCTTGTGGGACAAAGTTCACGACTTTCGAGACTTCCGATTTAACTCCATTTACTACCACTCTGTATGTTCTTTGCGTCAAGAAATAAATATCCATCTTCCTAGCTTTCCAGTAATTCCTGTATTTTTAAGTTTGTGTGCTATAATCCCATGGTCACATTTATCGAAGGTTTTAGAAAAGTCAGTATACAGTATATTACATCTATGTTTTGTGTCCTCGACAGAGTGTTTCCAATATTTTCTCCTGGTGGTCTAATAGCTATGATAAGCATGATCTTCCAGCCCTGAAGCCATGTTGATTTGGGTTGTATAAGTTCTTTTCTCGTAGGTAGTACATAGTAAGTAGTTTTGCCTCTAATTATACGTTAAAAGCATTTTATAAGGTGAGAGGTGAGAACTACTAGCCGATAATTAATTATTGGTCATTGTTCTGTTACCGCCTTTAAATAATGGGGCAATGTTCTCGTTCTTTAACGGAAGTGAAATTTGTCCTGTGTCGAGTGATTTCCTCCATCGTAAGTATTTCTTCAGAAACGTAGCACTCCATGTGTCTGGCCCTGGTGCCGAATTATCTCGCATCTGTGATAGAGCCTTAATTACGCCCCCTTCCGAGAATTCTAAGTCTATTAATAGGTTTGTGCCGGAATTTGTTCTTGGCTGATTTGTATCGCTGTCGAAAAATTCGTCTGGGTTTTTTACTTTCATCTCGGACTTTGGAGGGCTAAACACAGAGTTAAATTGTTCCTTTAGCAGTTCGCTCATTTTCTGGGGATCATTTGTGTATTTGGCCTCCCCATCTATCAACGGAACAATACTCTCTTTTCACGGCATTTTCCTTTTCGCAAACGTGTAGAAGTATTTTGGGTTATTTGTTATGCTTTCTGCTACCATGTTTTTCTCCTCGTTTGTCTTCTGTATGAATGTTTGCTTTCCGTCCATTTCTATTTCGCCTAGTTTCCTCTCTATTTTGAGTCTCCTTGCATCAGTTCTGCATCTGTGGAGATGTTGTCTGAATAGTGTCCTGATGTTAGATGTTAGATGTTGTCTAAATAGTGTCCTGATTTTTCTCTCGAGCTTGCTACATTTTCATTTTTGTCTCTCTGGAACATGCTTTAGTAATATAGATTTGGTTTCAGTCTCCATTATACATGATATTTCCTCTGGAGTCAGTCTTTTCGTGAAGTAGCAATTCCCAATTTACTTCCTTTAAATCTTTATTTACACTTTCGCAATTTATTTTCTTTGAATTTATGTTTAAGCCTTTAAATATTCCTTGTGACTTTCTGGGATGCGTTTTCGGACCTTTGGGTACTACCTTCAACTGTATATCAATTAGGTTATGGTCGGAGAAATTTGTGTGCGTTACTTTTTTATTTATTATTTCATTGTTATTTGTCAAAATTAAATCCAAAAAGTTCTCTTTTCTAGTGGCTTCACAGATTTCCTTGGTAAGGGCGTAATGTTCCATCATATCTAATAGCATTATTGCCTGGGTTCTATCATCTTTTGTAATGTTGCCATGAAACTTCTCAACATATATGACTTCGTCATTTTTATTCCATGTTATGAATGGAATACTGAAATCTCCGAAAATTAGAATATTTGTTGCTGGAGTTTCAAATAATTTTAATATGTTTTCTGTTTCATTTGTGGCAAATTGGAATTTACTTTCTGTGGTGTTTGGTGGTCTGTAGACGTCCATAATGGTCAGGTTCAGTTCTTTTACTTCTAAAACAATTTTGACTTTGATTTGCTTACCTTCACCTCACATGTGTGTGTTTTTTATGTAGATACGACACCCTCCCCCTCGTCTAGCCACTCTATCTGCTCTGTATATGTTGTAGTCCAGCATTGCTATTTCAGCATTCTCGATGCAGTTTTCACAGCCTTTTTCGCATTTATGTACAGTAAGTGTGTTTCCGTTAGGCATATGATGTCTATGCTGGTTTCCGTAGCTAAATTTTGTAAGTATTGTAATTTGCAGCCAGCATGGTCAGTATAGAGGCCTTGTATATTTGTGTATAATACATTTACAGGGTTTCTAATCTCCTTGTTCGGTTTTCTTATATGCTGGTCGTTTCCTGGTTGATGTCGGTTCCTGTTTGGTGTTATTGGTTGGGCAGCTGCATTTGGGAGTATTGGGGTTGCGGCCCTTGATACCACTGGGGTTGTTGGTGGGTGGTGTTGAGTAGAAGGGTGATGTATGTAATGTTGTGGTGTGTATATCTGCGGAGTTCTGTCTTTTCTTGTCAGAAGGGCTAGCTGTGCCTTGATCATTCTCATTTCCTATAAAAATATGTTTCATTACTTTTGTTATTACTTCTATTTCGGATATGATCTCTTCTTCCTCGTTCTCTTGTTTGCGTAACCTTTATGTGAAAATAAGGGCACCCTACAGTATATTTATTATAAGCATTTTTTCTCTGTAATTGACTGTCTGCACATACGGGGGATGGAAAAAGTTGCAGTTTGGTCCGTACCTGCATCTTCCATTCCTCATCATATAGAAGCATTCTGGGAGTGATTGTACATGCAGTTTAAACCATATTTACACAACCCTGTTTTATAATATTCGCATAGGGCCCGTCATTTAAATTCCTTCCGAGTGAGTCCTATGTGATTCAATTTCTTTCTTCTCTTCCGCTACCACTTCTTCCCTACTCAATGGGATTTTTTTGTCTTCGGCGTGTTTTTATTTGTGTTCCTGGTATCTCTCTCTTTCTCTTTTGTGTTCCTGGAATTGCTCTCTTTCTCTTTTGTGTTCCTGTTATCTCTCTCTTTTGCAGGGGGTATTTCTTCGTCTGAGGCTGCTTTCGCACCTCCCTGTAGGGTGTTGTCCTGAGTCTCGTTTTCGGTTGTGTCGGCGTTTTCTGATGTTTCCTGGTTTTCTGTCGATAAAACTGCTGCACTTGGTTCTTCTATTTCAACATTTTCCATTCCCCTTTGTACTATTTTCCGATTGTTTTCCATGTACTTGACGCTCAGGAAACCATAAAAGCCTATGATTTTGTTATTTATTGTATTTATCATTTTCTTGTCTTTTCTATCTAAGTTTATGCTTTCGAAATGTTTAAAGGTATTGCATAGAATGCATTTTAAGCCCGTGGTCTGGTCTGCTTCATTTCTGCAATGGCAGAGCTGGTGCGCGGGGCATTCCATCAAGCATTGTCAACTCTATTCAGCTTTCTGAATTTACAGCAATTTACATATTTCTTCGTATTTTCTACCATTCTTTCCTTTATTTTGCCTATTTTCTTCTCGCTTCTCAAATTTCGTCTGCGAAACCTCGACCCTCTCGTTTTATGGCTCTTTCGACTTTCGTCTGCGAAACCTCGACCTTCTTTCCCTCTACAGGCCAAATGTAAAAATCTTAGGAGCTGTTTTTCCGTTCGAATTGTTTTCAATTTATGTTTCAGTTCATGAGTATGATTTTTCTTTGTGGATGCTATATGCCACCGGCTTTTTCACTTAATAAATTATTTTCGCGAATTCACTGATATTTAATGTGCACACTGATACAAGATAGAATTTACCGCTGAACTTATAAACACGTTATTTCGATATATATATATATATATATATATATATTAGTGATGTAGGTCACATCCGCATCCGCATCCGCATCCGCGGAACATCCGCACATTTTCTCGCATCCGCATCCGCGTCCGCATCCGCACTTTGGACTGCGGATGTCGTGCGGATGTGGACCGTTGAGATAAAACGTCATTAATAAGCGGAAATTATCAAATTCTACTATATTAATAGAACTAGTTCATTGTGCGCAAAAGTGATGCAAGCGACAAGACGAGAGGCTGTTCTTGTATGAAGTTACTCTCTTGCAACCTACTTAGATCCACGTTACAAAGCTAAGTTATTTTCACCTAGTTCATTAGAACGACTTAAATCATCACTTGGCAAAGCAGTTGAAGAGCTTCAATCTCTTGAATCTGTCGCTTCGCCACCCACCAAAAGAATAAAAGTTGCAGTGACAGAACCAACACCTTCAACAAGCAAATCTATCACAGAATCTGTCTCTCAGTTTCTTGAGTCAAGCAGCAATGACGAGACCTACGCGATGTCAAAAGATGTAGTAAAAATGATCGAGAGCTATCACCAAGAAAAACGCCTGGCTGCATGTGACAATCCTATTAGTTGGTGGAAAAATACGCAGAATATCTATCCATACTTGAGTAAACTTGCAAGGAAACATTTAGCCTGTCCTCCAACAAACGTACCAAGCGAGAGATTATTTAGCAGTGCTGGATTAATATATGATGAAAAGAGAAACAGACTGGCAGCAGAAAAGGCAGAAAAATTAATGTTCCTTAAGCATAACCTTCCTATAATTAAGTTTGAATATTAAACGATGAACATCTTAGTTTACTTTATTTTAATTACTCATTTATAAATATGCCTAATAAAACTTTAAACTTAATATAAATAGTTATCAAGCTAATTAAAGATCTCTTTCTATAAGGGTGGAGGTTGGGGAAAGAGGTCGGGTAACACAATTATGGTTTCTAATTGTGGCTGAAACTCAACAAAATATAACGAATTTATTTGCAGACGAATTCACTAATTGATTTCTATATTAGTTAGATGCTTGCTATTATTATATATGTTCAGGGAAAAGTACAGCAATTATTGTACAATTAATAAATTATACTACATTATAGCTACAGCTCTCTCTATATAATAACTTATTATATACGTTAAACACAACAAATCTCGAATATATCCAAAAAATAACGAAAATGTAGACATCCGCATCCGCATCCGCATCCGCGGATGTTGAAATCAAACATCCTCATCCGCATCCGCATCCGCGGATGTGAAAAAAATGACATCCGCTACATCACTAATATATATATATATATATATATATATATATATATATATATATGCTGCAAACCCACAAGGAAAAAGAAAAACGATTCCAAGGCCTTTCGTGTATTCAAAGCTACACCTCGTCATTCCCTGACGAGGTGTAGCTTTGAATACACGAAAGGCCTTGGAATCGTTTTTCTTTTTCCTTGTGGGTTTGCAGCATTCATTCATTTCACGTGTTTTATTGTGAAATTCATCCCATATACATATATATATATATATATATATATACGAGGTTTGTTCAAAACGTATCCGGACTGATGCGATTATAGACAGAATATGGTACTCACAGGGTTTGGGGCTCAATCTCCCTCATAGTACGCTCCTTCTGAAGCCACACACTTTGCTCAATGATCCTGCCACTCTTGGAAACATTTTTCGAAAGCACTGTTCAGAACGGCCAAAAGCTGCTCCGTCGAATTTCTTTTAATGGTCTCAACATTATCGAATCGGTATCCTTTCAGGGTTTGTTTGAGCTTCGGAAACAAAAAAAAGTCGCATGAAGCCAAATCCGACAAATGTGGAGGCTGCTGTACTTAGATCAGAGGCGTTTTTGGCCAAAAATTGCTGGACAAGTTGCGACGAGTGAAATGGCGAGTTATCGTGATGAAGCATCCATTCTCCGGACTCTCACTTCTGCGGCCGTTTCCTCCGAACTGCTTCACGTACACGTCTCAAAACGTCAATTAAAATTCCTTGTTGATTGTTTGTCCTTGTGGAGCATATTCATGGTGCACAACACCTTCACAGTGAAAAAAACAAGTAAGAAGAAATCGTCGCGAAACAATACACGTTCAACTTTATCGGCTCATCATAGTGGACTGACGCTACACAATGAAGTGCAGCCCTATCACTCAACTTGTCTAGACATGCAGAGACATGTTTAGCACAGTCACAAATCCAAGCGTGACCGTGTTCTAAAAATAAACGCCCTGTCCGGATATTTTTTTAACAGACCTCGTGTGTGTGTGTGTGTGTGTGTGTATGTGTATGTGTATGTATATATATATACAGGGTGTTTGAAAACTTTCTGTACAAATTGTAATGGGGGATAGGCAACACCAAGACAAACCCTTTTCGTCTATAAGTGTATGTCCGCTGACGTCACCATTCGGCGCGAGAGGGCGCCGCTGCAATTGGCTAAAAGGTGGTGGGCTAGACTCACGCTTGCCGCGGGCATTCTTAAATCGGACGTAGTACGCGTAACATGGAGCGCTTCACGACTGCTGAGATGGCTGACATGCATATGGTGTATGGGGCTGCCAATGGAAACGGAAGAGCTGCTGTGAGGTTGTACCGACAGCGCTTCCCAAACAGACGTGTGCCAAACCACCAAACGTTTGCGCATTTGCATCGGCGACTGCGAGAAACTGGAACATTCCATGCAAACATGCATGACACTGGTCGGGAGAGAAACGTGCGCACTCCTGACATGGAAGAAGAAATCCTACGGCGATTTGAGGACAATCCAAGCGCAAGCACGCGAGGTGTTGCACGTATCCTCGGTGTGAACCACGACCTGGTCTGGAGAGTGTTGCACGAGCAGCAGTTACATCCGTTTCATCGTCAGAGAGTCCAGGCATTACAACCTCGGGATTACCCTCTTCGTGTGGAATTCGCACGCTGGTTTCTGCAGCAGAGAGCGGTGCAGCCTAATTTTCCGGCTTATGTGTTGTTCTCAGATGAGGCCTGTTTCACACGTGAGGGTGTGTTTAACATGCACAATTCTCACGTGTGGGCGCACGCAAATCCACATGCTACACGGTACATGCTCAACGAGAACGGTTCGCCGTCAATGTTTGGGCGGGTATCGTCCATGGCAAGTTGATTGGGCCGTACCTGCTGCCTGCCCGACTCGACGGGCGGATTTATCGGATATTTCTTGAAGAAACGTTGCCGGAACTGCTGGAAGATGTTCCCGTGGCTATTCGTAGACGAATGTGGTTTCAACACGACGGGGCCCCAGCACACTCCAGCAACGATGTGCGGGATTATCTGAACGCCACTTTTGGGGACCGATGGATAGGCCGGGGTGGGCCCGTAGCCTGGCCACCGAGATCGCCCGATTTAACATGCCTCGATTTCTTCCTGTGGGGACACATGAAGAACCTCGTGTACGAGACTCCCATTTACTCAGAAGACCTCGTAGCAAGAATCGCTGTCGCCGCTGGAACTGTTCCCGAAATGCTGGGAATCTTTCGACGTGTATGTCGGTCAATGCTTCGACGCTGTCGGGCATGCATTGATGCTACCGGTCGCAACTTTCAGCACCTTCTTTAAATAAACCTGCCTTCTTTAAATAAACATGTTACGCGTACTACGTCCGATTTAAGAATGCCCGCGGCAAGCGCGAGTCCAGCCCACTTCACCTTTTAGCCAATTGCAGCGGCGCCCTCTCGCGCCGAATGGTGACGTCAGCGGACATACATTTATAGACAAAAAGGGTTTGTCTTGGTGTTGCCTATCCCCCATTACAATTTGTACAGAAAGTTTTCAAACACCCTGTGTATATATATATATATATATATATATATATATATATATATATATATATATATATATATATATATATATAAACAATCAAGGATTAAGGTATTCAAAGGGTACGGTATCATAGGTACCAGGCATCTGGGAACGTTTCCTGTGGGTGTTACGGCATACCTTCGTGCCCCTAAGTTCTTTCATACACTCCAGTTTCTGCGCCCAAAAATTGTGGGTCCCAGCAGTCAGTTGGGGTGGATGGTTGCCCTCATCTTCCAATCACACTAGATCCTTCAACGAGTCAAAGTTAACGATTCGTCGGTTCGTATGGTTAAGCTGATACCTTTAGCCTTCACGATATATTTCATATCCTCCCCTACCCTCACCCGTACCCCATACGATTTTGGTCCTGTTGATACAAATGAGTCAGCGTATGCACCATCACCATACTCATCCTTGATCTCGTCAGTTAATTCTCCGAGGAATTCCCCAATAGGAGGCATGTATTCACCCTCCCTCTCTGTGAATATTACGCTATCTGTGTCAGCGTACAGCACCCTCAGCCCAAGAGAGTGCAGTAGTCCCAAAAGCTTGATGCGGGCGTAGGCCGTTGTGAAACTGGATACAAGTATGTTTGTAACCCGTGAAGTATCTGTGGCCAGTTCGGTGATGTACTTTATTATATAAGTATTACCTACATTCACGATTTCCATAACCTCTTTATCGGGAGCGTTGGCATATTCCCAGACTTCACTATAACTTTGTGCCAAATGAACGTTCCCTTTGCCAGTATTCTGTGCAAATTTTCCCCAAAGACTGGTTAGACATAACTTTGCACTAAAGGGTTTCCCAGGATTCTTAACAATTTTGGAACGGTCAAGCTGTATGCCTTCACGGGCACGATAACGCTGAATATAAGCCGTTTTTTCATCTTCGGTATCAACTCCTCGCGGATACCCCGATACTTCTACCTTATCCTTAAAAAAAGCGTTTCTCTGGCGTGAAAAAGGTTGGGTACCTTCTGAAACCACCACACCTCATGTATCTTCAATATTCTGTACCCATGGCGAACTGCTAGGTCCAGCTCAGGGCTTGTATATACACCTCTGATCTTACGCTGATTGGTTGTATGATTACAATCCCGGTTGTTGTCCTATGCGCACTTCACGCACAGGGGAAACATGAGCTTGTGATCTATAACGACGGGTAAGTTCGGCATCCATAAATTGCGAGGGGGGTAGAACGTCTACGAAAGAGAGTCCAAAGTAGCGCACACTCAAGTTAGCTCAGAACTCCTCGATGGTTGGCATGGCGGGGCCCACCAGTTTCTCAGGTGCACCTACGGGGTACGGATTTTTCTTCATCACGTAGGGATATAAAGAATAGAAGTCTTAGTAATGGAGTTTCACGCCCTCCATAGGCGGAAAGTATAGCTTGAATGGGTTTATACGCCCTCCAAAGAAGCTGTCACCGCATTTGAAGGGGTCCAACACCATTGAACGTTTGATGGCCTCGATTTTTCCACTGTACTGGCCATCTGTTTCCATCCGTGCATCATACTCATGCTCCCACACGATCTTATGAATGAACTGGGAACCTATAAGTTGACCGCGGTTAAGGGTCCATGCGAGGCTGTCGCATGGAATCTTCCATGGAGGTTCCCTGTGACGGCACCCTCAGGGCGTGGGCATCCATGCCACCAGCAGCCGTTAAAGGAATACACAGTCTTCTCACCAGTGGTTGGATCCTCACTTAGACCAACAACCGAAACAACACGACCATTGACCTCAATGGGTACTTCCCCCGTTTACGGGCGTGTTTTATGTATACACCGGTCTGTTGCTGTACTGTAGGTATGAGCCAGTAAATAGCCTTGTGCCCATTATTGCGGGGATTGTTTCTGTGAATGACTGCTAAGGTGTCTTTAGGCATGAAGTTATTCTTGAACACCGTAAAACATGAGGCGATCGTGGTTGCGACTTGCAGCGGATCGCATTTGAAACGGGCTATGTACATCCTTCTAAAGGCCTGGAAACATATTCTAAGCACGCGTACATCATTCACGCAAAAACGTTCACATTCATCAGCTATATTTTATTGACTAGTTTCATTAAAACTGTTGTAGTAGCATTCAAGATCTTCACGCTTACTACCACTCATGTTGGTGTACTTAAAGTAATGTTTGGGGGGAGGTAGTCCTACGCAGTTTTAAAGTTTCGTTAGTGAGGAAAGTGTAAGGGAAATACCCTTTTGAAACTTCAGCGGCGACTCCCATGACTTTGGGTAGCTTTGCTAATTTACAAGGTGTGAACAGCAGGGTGTCTTTAAACTGAACATTACCTCTTATCTGCATTTGTTTTAGTTTGTTGCCTTTTTCAAGGGGTCGCCTGTAAATATCTCCGATGACTCGTGTTCAAGCAGCTCCTTATAAAGGAACTGTGTCAAATTTTGCTCCGTTAAGAGCAAGAAAATACAGTCATTTTTTTTAACTTGTCCGCTAACTTGACAATATAGGATACAAAGAGTTTCACAGGGCTGTCGTGTGCAATCATTTTAAAAACGTTTGTCCGTTTACCACATTTGTGACACTCATCACACTCGCATCCATGCATTTATCACAGATAGTCTGACTTACGAGTAAATGTGGAATAAACTCTTTGGTTTCAGCGTTCGTGTATGTTTCTATATCGTAGTACACGGTTATACAAGGGCTATTTTTAGGCTTAGCATCTTTCATATAACATACATGCTTCACTCCATCCGCCTTATATTTTTCATGACATGTAGAACAGTGAATTTCATCGCATTTATGCACAAACTTACCCCAATTATCCATCATATGAAGCATTCCACAATCACAGATTCTCATTTTCCTGCAAGTGCCAATTGATTTATGGAGCTCAAAGCATTTATTATTGAAAAATGTACGTCTACACACATTAAATTTCCTCTTCTCAGCTTCACCTACACCCTTATGTTACGGATGGGGAGATACGATGTTCCTTCCAATCCTAAAATAAGTAGAGGTCTTGTACGATCTCTCACACAGCTTTTAAAAACATACACAGTCCTACGACGATCATCCATTCCAAATACAACTATACGAACATTCATTTCCTGCTCGACCCTTCTCAACTCTTCAGGACCCATATTACACTCAAACTCAAGCTTACAATCTGAAGTCAGTTTACGGGCACGCTGCACAACCGTAGGCAGCCAAATATTATACGCGATTGTAATTAACACAGTGAACATATGAGCTAAGACTATTGCTATAAAGCTGCAACCACGATCGACGTTTAAATGCTTCCTGTAAATAGATTGAGAATTGAAATTAAGAGTATAAGGTTTGGCACTATGACCCGCAACCCGGAATACTCTGTCAATATCTACCATAAAGTTGTCCATATTGAAGGCTGTACTACTTTGAGAGGGCTGCATTATACGGTCCAAGATATATTCTATGTTTACAGCTGCCAAGCGTATGAATGGTATTATTACCCAAAAATCATCTACATCCCCGTCATCCGACCCGAAACTGAAGGACAACCTCGTCCGGACTTCACGTTCGTCGCGGTTCTGAAGGGCAAACTCCACAATACGTTCAACTACGCGTCGCAGTCCAACACCGTTGCCTTACAGGGATCCAGGGTCAACCCTGACCACGTACAGATTTCTAGTCAGGGCATGGGTGGCGGTAGCGGTACGCACCAACTCGAATGTTAAACCTTTCGCCACAGCACGAGAAGCTGCTGCTGCTGGTTTGGAGGAAGTACCCGGAATTGAACAGGAATAAGGGGGTATATTTGAGGAAGGTACTATTGTGGGGGTTGTGTCGTAAGACGTAAACGGTTGGGGCTCTAACAACCGGAGCAATCCTGGCAAGCTTTATACCTGACATGGAAGGTTCTTCATCATGCTTCCGCTTTGAATTGTCGCGTGCTACAGGTATCGCTGATGAGGGTTTGTCAGCGGGGGTGGAGTCTGTAGCTACACGGTCATCGGGGCCATCTGTAATATCCATGATGGGGGGCTGTACATCGTCGTTATTCACGGTTCTCTGGAAGAAGAAAAACAAGAATATAAGGAGCAGCACTTAAATTTCGTTATATTTTGAAAATGATCCACTTTGGGGTGTGATGTGTTAGAGATGGAGTCTGTAGAAAAATTCAGGTTCACAAGCCCCTCCACATGTATTATATCTGGCCCTACAGGATGTGGTAAAACTGTGTTTATGCGTAAAATCATTAAAGATAAAGAGATGTTCTCGAAATTTGTGCATAAAGTTATATGGTGCTATTCGACGTATCAGTCAGTGTTCAACGAGTACCAAGAGGAAATCTTGTTCCACGAGGGGGTCTATGACATTAATTCGTTAAAGGAAAATGAACATACAGTCATTCTAATTGACGATCTCATGTTAGAAATGGATAAAACGTTTGCCGAGACATTTACAGTGTTCTCCCACCATCTTAACATAAACGTATTCTTCATCAAACAGAATCTATTTTTCAAAAATAGATACATGCGCGATGTGTCGTTAAATACACAATATCTAGTCTTATTCGGTCAACGTAGAAATGTGTCACAAATTGGGGTATCAGCCAATCAAATGTTCTCGAATCAGCGTAAGTTTTTGGAGGTTTATAAAGAAGCCACAAGTCAGCGTTATGGATATTTGCTTTGTAACCATCACCCGCGAAACACGTTTAGAGTGCTTCTAAGAACGAATATATTCCCAAACGAGCCTGAATATTCCAGAATGTATTCCAGAGTGTATATTCCAGAATGAAAAATAGGCTGAAGAAATATCGTGAATTAATAAAAATCTATCAACGATTGCCCCAGGCATTGCAGCAGATGTTTGTTAAAAATATCGGCTTAGACTTTTTAAAATGCATCTGTGAAATCTGCAGTGGTGGGCACCGTTAACCAAAAAGTTAACTTCGTTAACCGCTAATCCGTTAACCAAAAAGTTAACTTCGTTAACCGTTAATCCGTTAATTCGTTAAACATGTAACGGAAGTTACCGATAACCCGTTAACGTTAACTTTTATTATAAAAAAAATGAAAAACACAATATATATATATAATTTAATTTTCCCTCTTCTTCTCGTTCTCCATTTTGTCCATGAGATGCATGTTGCCCTTCATGAAAATTAGCATATCAAAGTTTTCATCAGACAGGGATGATCTCTTGGCCCTCAGGATGTCCTTGCCCATAGGGAACAAACGCTCCACTGCAACACTGGAGGGGATGGCTGTGTTGAACTTGATGAACAAGTCCACCAACACTTGCTCACCCAAGAAGGCAGCATCTGTCAGCAAGTCCTTGGAGTTGGTCTCCAGCCAGGTCTTGACCAAGTTCTGGGCCTTGCCCTTGAGTGACCTGTGGCTTCTGCTGCTCTCTTTTGTCTGGATGACAGCACTGAAGAAGTCATCCTCCTCCTCCTCCTCGTTGTTGCTGCCTCCACTGTTGCTGCCCACTTCGTTGGACTGCTGCTTCATGGCCTCCTCGACTGTACCCTCCATGCTTTTCCTCACCCTGGCGACCTTGGTGTTGTCATACTTGTCCAACCAGATGAGGCGAAACCTGGGATGGAAGGCAGCAGCCAGCTGGCATTCGTCATCCTCCAGGAGGGGCCCAAACCTTTTGTCGATGCCTGCCAAAAGTGCGTCGACCAAGGCGCTGCAGTAGACGAGGCCCTTGGACTTCAAGTCCTTAAGCCTGAAGATTGTCGCAGCAACTGTTGGCAGCAGAGTCCCAAGGTAGGCTTGTTCCTCCCCCTGGATCTTGTTTATTTATGAATTTTTTGGGTTAACGGACTTGAGTTAACGGAAGTTAAATGTAACGGAAGTTAATTAGTCCGATAATGATTTTCAAAGTTAACTTAAAAGTTAAATCGTTAACGAAAAGTTAACTTCGTTAATTAACGATTAACGGATTAACGGTTTGTGCCCAGCTTTGGAAATCTGTCTTAATGTTATAAAATGTAATGTGCCAATGAAACCCCCTCAGAAGGCTCGCCTACGTCGTTACGTTCGCTCGTTCGTTAAAGTCAAACTGTGGAGAAGAAAAAGCGAATTATTATACAAAGGGGGGGATCATTCCTCCTAATCTTATTTTCAATTTTGGGACCTTTACCTGTGAAAGAAAGTGGTAGTGATTCCGCACGAGGTGTATGCTTTACAACAAAGTTCAAAGAATCCAGACACGGTTCTAGAACCCCGTAAAAGTAGGCTTAAAAGAATGGAAAACGAATTGTTAGCCCTATTAAACAGTGAAAATCACCTGATGTGAAAAGGATCTTGTACCAAGAGGCTCTGCAGAAATTTCTTCATGAGTATGAAGATTATAAGAATCCGACAGAGCTCCCCTTGGTTATTAGGCATAGAGGTAGCAACGATGAGCATGGCGACCTGGCCCGACGTTAGAGATGACCAGCCAAAGACTAATGGAACGCAACACATCGAGCATGTATTAAAAAGCAGTCTCCCACATACATTGAGGAATAAAGGCTTAAGTCTTTATAACCTATTGAGTGAGGACCCCATCATACAGTGAACCGATACAGGCGAGATCATTGTTGAAGCAACAAGGGTACAGGGACCCAATATCGTCGACATTGTCCACGATCTGGTGAGAAATTGGGACAGGCTCTTACCAACAGGATGGAAGCATATTAAAACAAGACCACAAATAAATGTCCCCAAAACATTGAGAGGAAATTTGAATAGGTTAAAAGACTTAGAGCAAGTCTCGCATGTGTCACAACTGAGTACGCCATCACCCCCAAAAGTAGCATCTCTGAAGAGGAGAAAGAAGAGACCAAATGGCCAACCTTATCCACGTGTCTCTAAAATACGCAAATGACTAACATATTAAGAAAACGCTATTATAACATTTCTAACCCCGCCTCCTATGGCGGTGTTAATAGACTGTACAGAAGTGTTTACAATGATGGAGTAGGGAAAAAAGATATTAAGAGGTTTTAGCGGGAGCAGGATGCTTATACACTTCATAAGCCGGTGAGAAAAAGATTTAAAACAGCCAGGACAACAGCGGCTTCGATTGACTCTATTTGGCAAGCGGATTTAAGACATGCAGAGATATTCAGTGTATAATGATGGTTACCGCTACATCCTATTCATAATAGATGTACAGTATTCTCTAGATATCTGTGGCTAATTCCTCTGAAAAATAAATCGCCTGAAACAGTTGGTAAAGGTACTAAATCGCTGATGTTGAAAGAAAACAAGGTTCCTGGCTATTTTTGTACGGATGTATGTGGGGAAAGAATTTATAGGCCGTTCTTTTCAGAACATGCTGACAGAGTTTAATATCAGTTACTACACTAGCAATTCTATACATAAGGCATCTTTAGCTGAAAACGTTCAAAGTGCCATAAAGGAACGCATGCATCGCTATTTTACCCATGAAAACACATACATATACAGTATATAAACATTCTGGGATTATTGGCCTCGTCATGCAACCGTTCACATCACCGTACGATTGGCACAACACCTAACGAAGTTTTAGAAAGAGGTACGCGCCCAGATGATGTGAGAAGAGGTGGAACTGGAACACCGCCACCACACTCTACACGTTTCAAAATCAATGATTATGTAAGTCTATCGCGTTCGGGAAATAAATTCGCGAAGGGATTTGAGCAAGGATGGATACGTGAGATTTTTAAAGTTAGTGCTATGAGACCTAAAGGCGAGATAATGACGTATTACGTTGAAGATTGGAATGGGGAGGAAATCGCTGGAGGCTTTTACTGCGAGGAGTTGCAGAAAGTAGCATTTAATTTAGGAAAAAATGTGTTTAAAATTGAAAAATTTTTAGGCAGCAATGGTTCAGGAAGGAGAAAAATGTACCTGGTGAAATGGCTAGGTTACCCAGAAAGCTTCAACACCTATATAAAAGTTGCTGCAATAATGAAACTTAAATAGTATGCAACATGACGTCTAACCACTTTTATGTCACACTCCCTTCCTCTTCTTCTCTCTCCGTACATCCTAACAACACCCTGGCCAACTTTGTAACAGAAATCCATGGGCCCATTCAGTTGGAACGTGATTCATACGAAGTTGGTGTTTGTGAATTCCAGCTAGCCAACAAATTTTTAACTCTTGAAAATGAACAGATCATATTTCTGATCCTTAGAAGAGTCGATGAGTGTGAAAAATTAGGCATAACCTTAGACAATACTATGCGATCAGTCCTGTACGGTGAGGTACAGTACTATAGTACAAATGTAGCACTCGGAATCGGTCATTATGACTGAGCCACGGACATTGTGACGGGGTTAAACAAGAGTCTTGAAAAGTCGTACCTGACAAACGACTTACTTTTTGAAGTCGTAAACATAGACACGCCTGCACGAACGTTGAAGTTAAAGTCAACGCTTAGTAGAAATATTAAAGACAAAGAACTGTTCATAATTGTGGCCGAGGGTCGATATGGTGCAGCCCTCCAAAGAGATACCTTTCACGAGACACAACATGACTTGTTCAGCTTAATGTATCAATTGAAGTTGGAGAAATTGGGTGAAAGCTACCCATCCCCAGACATGTGCTATATTTACAACAATATCTGAAGCATCAATTTGTTGGGGACACCCAGGCGCGCCTGCTGCGCATTGTACACATTCCCAATCATAGAGGGAAGAGTTTGAACATTACATATGACAAGCCCCATTATGTGAATGTTGCGACTAATCTATTAACCAATATCTCGATATATATAAGAACGATTGAGGGAAAAAATTTCCCATTCGGTGATGGGAGCTTAACAGTGAAGCTACACTTTCGTCGCTTTCAGTTATAATGACCCGAACGCCTTTCACAGTCTATCGAGGGGTGAGATATTAGCGTGGGAGTGGGCTTGGATCCATTTTTTTAACCATACTACGCACCGTTGTCCCACTGTTGAAGAGTGGGGCTAGATACCTAGGGTGGAAGGCGTTACAATCAGGTTTTAACGCGGTAGAAGACATAATGGGTGGAACTAAACCTAAAGAAGCTCTAAAAAAACATTTAAGACGTACACGGGACGAAATCATCAAAGATGCAAAGAGAAAAATGCGTGGTGGCGGAAAGAAGAAAGAAGAAGGTGTTGTGGCGGAAAGAAGAGATCTGCCAGGAAGAAGGGGTTACCATCACGTGGCGCTAAACGTAAAGGAAATCAAAAAAGAAGTGTTCTAAGCGTATGAAGCCTATGGCTGATCATTTTTTTAACTGATATATTCTAAGGACACTACTCTCACGAATCATAGACTGATTACTAGTTGTCGAGAGAGGTGGTACTATTTCTGACTCGTTATGTCGCGTTTCGTCCATCCGTGTAGCTCACAATGTTGTAAATCGGAACTGTCCCTCTCTGATATGCCCCCTACACAGGTTTCTATTGAGCATAGCGACTTTATTACAATTAACCCATTAAACACAATTAGTTCGCCGAGTGCCCCTATAGAATTCGTGATACCCAGCTTAGGCCCATACTTTTTTGATTCGAAATGCATGCACATGTACGCTAAACTGCGTATAGCCCATTCAGATAGAACGGACTGCGATGATAGTTACTCTGCATACCCTGAAACCAACTTTCTACACTCCATATTCAGCCAGTGTGAGGTGTATTTAAATCAGGTTAACATCTCGGCAGGAACGTGTTATTATCACCTACGATCCTATCTGGAAAATGTCCTCAACTTTTCAAAAGAGGCAAAGGACACCTTTTTAACCGCCGAGGGTTATTATCAGACTAAAGATGAAAGTAGTATAAAGGATAAAATTTAAAAATTCTAAAAAAAAGATATACGAATGTTTTGGGCGTCTTCATACAGACTTCACGTTCCAGGAGAAACTGCTTATGAACGGCGTCGACATGAAACTAAAACTCAACCGTACGAATCCTGAGATCTGCATAAATCTGGGACCTGATCAAGAAGATAGCGCAAAACCCGTTGTGATTCACATCATGGAAACATATTTATGTGTACGGTGAGTGAAATTAAGTTCCCCGAAATATGTAGAAATTGAAAAAAATTGAATACACGCAACAGTAAAATACCCAATTAGCAGAGTACAGATCAAGCTATACACGGTGCCCGCCGGGTTGGCCTCGAAGCAGCTAGAAAACGTGGCTCTGGGAGTTCTACCTAAAAGGATATTAAATGAAATGTAGGATCACGCTTCGACGAATGGAAAATATAAAAAGAGCGCCTTTAAATTCGAGAATTTCGGCCTTAAAAATATAACTCTATGCGTAAATGGGGTTGCATTGGGAGAGGCTATGGTTACGGACTACTTATCAGACGCTGTGTTCCCGCTCTGCGCGAGAGCTTATATCAATCTGGCCCATAATGCCGGTGCCTGTGACGAGCTTGGGTTTGGCGTAACGCAGAAAGAATTTGTCGATCAATTTAATCTTTACCTATTTGATATTACCCCCGACTTATCTGCTAGTGTAAATGCACACTTAAGTCCACAACAAAGTGGGAACATCTCAGTCAGATTGGAGTTCGCCGACCCTATAGACGCGCCTATTAGTATACCTCGAATCACAAGCTCTAATAGAAATTGACCGCTTCCGGAACGTTGTCACAGACTTTTAAAATGGACGCAAGTACACTCCAGAGAGTAATGAAAAATGACCGAGTCACACGCTCCATATTTATCGGTGTGTTTGCGAAGAATGAAGCATTGAAATTGCCAACTACGAGAGATTGGTATAGCCTTATCGTGAACACCGACATTGTGGGGGATGAGGGGATTCATTGGTTTGCAATCTATTTTAAAAATAGGGAAAGAATGTACTATTTTGATTCACTCGGCACTCAGCCCTGGAGTGACCCTATGGTTGTACAATTTATCGAACAGCTACATGTCCGCAGGCAATTCTCAAAAGTTTTAGTAATTCTAGAATCCTACCTGTAGAACTTTCTATAAATATTTAAGTTATCAAGAAATGTATTTTTAGCCGAATTGTACTAAGCCGAATTGTACTAAAACATGCTTTCTACCATTTAATAAATTAAATGAAAATACCGAATTGTAGTAAAACATGCTTTCTACCATTTAATAAATTAAATGAAAATACAGTGTTTTGTTCTTAACTACAAAAAAACTTACATTAGTTCCTCGATGACCTGGCATTCGTTGGACCTGATGTGAGCCAATACCTCCACCAGGGTATTCAGGTCACTGGGTTGGCTGTGCGGTAAAGCCACCAAATCATTTATTCGCCTTTCATCAATGCTGTCGCGAAAAGTTGCTATAACAGGATCAAGTTCCGCATCGGTCATTTAAGGAGAAATTAACATGATTAGTTCATACTGATTCTTTTCTAATTAAAGTCCATTTTTTCATAAATCGATTTGTATTCAGAAATCACAGCTCAGTGCTGATGCAAACTAGGCTATAATTGAGGATACCCGCTAATGAAACATTTACGATAAAATGTGAGGAGTAGAAGTGTGTTATTACAACCACACCGTGTATATATATATATATATATATATATATATGCCGAAATAATCACGAAGGTGACACAGAATGGACATTAATTAAGAATCTATTGGTTTTCACCAAAATACACACAGAGGTGTGTATATTATATATATATATATATATATATATATAACGTAAAGAACGACGCTTGTATAGGAGATATTCCGCGCAAGACGAGAGAGAGAGAACGAAACAAATGAAAAAATGAGGTAACCACCCGGGAATCGAACCCGGGATCTTCCGATTGCCGGTCAGATCGCATCTGACCGGCAATCGGAAGATCCTGGGTTCGATTCCCGGGTGGTTACCTCATTTTTTCATTTGTTTCGTTCTCTCTCTCTTGTCTTGCGCGGAATATCTCCTATACAAGTGTCGTTCTTTACGTTATTTATACTGCGTGTTCTTTGCAGTTGAATGTGTGTGTGTATATATATATATATATATATATATATATATATATATGAAGAGAGAGCGCTGCAAGGCTTTACAAGTACACTAATTTACAGCTCAAAAGGAAGATTAGCTGAGTGTACTACACATCAGCAGCCAGATCCGGGTAACGAGCCCGGGATCGGGTTGTTGACACATCCGTTGAAATTTAAATTAAATTAAAATTTAATTAAAGAGTTACAATGAGAGAAAATGATGATTACGATACCTGGCAAATTATAATCACAAAGCAGATATCCTGACATGTTTCAAAAGTAAGCACAGGATAATCTTAAAAGTTTTTAATAATTCTAAAATCCTACCTGTAGAACTTTCTATAAATTTTTAAGTTATCAAGAAATGTATTATTAGAACCACACCATATATATATATATATATATAATATATATATATATAATATAATATATATATATATTAATAGAGACCGGGCCTCGACCTCTGGGCTGATATCCTTTCACTTCGTTTTATTACGGTTTTTATAACATTTGCACTGAATGATACGATGTATATAGCCCGAGAATAAATCACAAACTATTTTTTCAAAACGCATTTATTATGGCTTTTTATAAATTATTTAACACTGGTACTGAATGAACCGAAATATATAGCCCGAATCACAAATTAATTTATTTACTCACATTTCAAATGATGTATCCGTTGGCTCTTGCAATCCATCGCAAATTTCTGCAATGGATTGCGCTGAAAGTAGGGCGTTCCGGTCTGCAGCTGCGAAAATTACGAGCGATGCCTCTGCGTAGAAATCTTTATCTCCAAACAATTCCGGGGAGATGTAAAGCTGCTGTGACTGACTCATGGCGAGATATTTCTATAGCACTGGTCGATAAAAACAACTGATTTGGATTCCTGTGATGAAAATGCCTCGTTTTCTAGACGGGTCGTAATTGTGAACACCCACAATACCCGAATCGCGAGTTTCCTATTGGCTATCGGTGAAATTTGGGTGGGATATAACGTGTGAGTGATGCCATCCACCAACCAGAGGTCCTGGGGCTCCGCCCACAGGGTTGTGATTTGCTGTTCCGTGAAATCTGGGGCGTGTCAAATATATCTTGCCCTTTCCATAGATTTCTTCCATAACCGTGGAAAGAGAGAAACGCTTTGTTTGGAAAATAAATCTTGTTTTTCTAGGGCGCCGATGAGGCGGGTGGGGGAAGGGAGATTTGAACACACAGGGTGTCCGAGAATTATCTGTACAAGTTTTGGCTGTTATTAAAAGTCAACCATGAAGTGTAGAAATTCCAGTGTTGTCCCATTTTACAGAGAATCTCATTAAGTTTTTTTCTGATACCAAGTTTTGACAAGTTTTTTAGAAATTCCAGTGTGTCCGAAAATTATCTGTACAATTTCATCTTTTAATAAAATTCTTGATAACACACGTAAAATTCTTAAACAAGATAATTTAGAATCTGTATTTTCAAAAGTTTCTTTTATTAAAGTAACGTTGTTACAAACATTCGATATGTGCACCATCAGTGATTCGCAAAACATCCAATCGATAATCCAAATGTTGCCATGTACGCTGCAGCATATCCACTTCAATTCGCTCAATAGCAGCTGTGATTCTTGCTTTTAAATCATCAATATCTGTCACCCGCGTACAAAAAAGAAAAAACTTGTCAAAACTTGTTATCAGAAAAAACTTAATGAGTTTCTCTGTAAAATGGGACAACACTGGAATTTCTACACTTCATGGTTGACTTTTAATAACAGCCAAAAATTGTAGATAATTCTCGGACACCCGGTATAATAAGTACCCTTTTATATATGAGGAGCTTAGCGAGAATAGACAAATAAATTTGGCCCTAAGTTTTACGGTCTTACCTGTAACACTGTCGGGTAATCAGAAAAGGTAGTATGAGGGATCTCAGTGACAATCGAAAATAAATATGGATTTCAGGTACAATTCTCGTAGGTTTTTAAAGTGAGAGATAGAGAAGCGCTAAAACTGGGAAATAAATTTTAAAAAATTAATTGGTCGTGAATGATGGCTGTATCATAAACGTGTGAGTTTAATCTTCATGATGTCTAGAGAGTAGAAATAAGATTCCAGCGAAGAGAAGTTTATTATCGAGATTATAATTCCGTTGTTGTCTTTCGGCTCCTGGCGCCATTAAAACCTCGCTGGTAGAATAAAGTGTTTCAAATTTTAGTTTTTTAATGAATAAATCTTTAATAGACGTGTGTATATATATATATATATATATATAAAATGTGTGAATTATTGTTTTTATTTTCAATATAGTTAATATTATTATTTTCAATATATTTAATTATTTAATATAACTGTGTGTGTACACACACACACACATATATATATATATATATATATATATATATATATATATATATATATATATATATATATATACAGTATATATATATATACTTCTCCTGTACTAATGTGTTGATGGTTATACTCCGTCGTTTTGTATATTATTTTTTTATTTTATATATATTCATCGTTCGTACTTCTTATGCTATTATTATTTTTTATTTAATTTTTTGATCATATATATTCCTTGCGAATTCCAGTTAGTCCCCAAATTTTTAACTCTTCTTGTACTAATTAGAAATTTCTGTAGTAAATGCTAAATATTATTTTTCACAAGGTGCTTCCGTTATTCTCGGTAAACCGTCTTATTTCGCTCCTGTATATTCAGAAATCAGGGTAGGGTAGGGTAGGGTGGGTAGGGTAGGGTAGGGTAGGGTAGGGTAGGGTGGTTCACTCTTATATGGAAAAATATAAAACTGTAAAATATGATTCTCCTCAAGGCCACCCATGTTCCACTATGGTAAAGGAAGTCACAGTAAAAATTTGAACCCTTTTGAAGCATATTTAAGGGTTGCTAGAAACTAACACTTTTCCCATGTGGCGCGGGAGGAGAAAAGTTTGCAGGAAATGTGCAGGAAATGTGCTTGTTCATTAGAATCATTTATGCAAAGTACTGGCATGAAGCACCAATGGCAATAAAAGCTCCAATAAATGATTTAGCTCTTCTATCTTCATTGGGGACTATCCCAATAAGCCACTAGCTAATGTTGCTAGTAATGCATTCAAACAACATCTCTGGTATTTATCAGAAGAAATTGTTTTGAGAAACGCGTAGCTGTTAATGAAAAACTAAATATGGTTGCAAACCTCACTAGACCAGCGAAAGCCAAGTCACATATAAATGTTTCAAACGGGAGCGGCTCGCAGGTAGGCACTGTGGAACTGCAGCACCCCCATGATCTTATGATCTTTATATTTAAATATTTAAAATAGCCTCTCTGATTGTTTTTTTTAATGAACTTTGAGTTTTTAAATTAGATTATATCCTTTTTTCCTTAAACTATTTCAATGCCGAACGAATGAATCACGAAAGTAGCTTCAGCCTTCCCGTGGAAATGCGTACTTAACAGTTCCAGATTTTGTTCGAAACGCTTGAAACCTCGGTGGCGGACGTACGAAGAGCGAGTCAGAATCACGGGTTTAAGAGGATCCAAAGCACTGTGGACAGAGCAGTGCCGATTTGTTTGTTTGACGTGGTAGTTGTGTTGCTGTATCGTTTGCTAATTCGAAATTTAATTTCCGAATTGCATTTATCAATGATTCGTTATCATTTATTTTTTGTCGTGAGATTGAAGTTAATTATATAATAATTGGATTATTTACAATATATAGCTTTCATTTCTTAGAATATTTTTTCGCTCAGAATAAAAACAGAAGAATGGAATTTGTTTATAAATAAAATTTTTGGCAAATTCGAAATTACTTGTTAAGCGTAAGTACCCTATAATTGATTTTATGATACTATGTTTATGACTGAGTAGGTAGTAGTTATCTATTTATCTATTCGACTTTCTCTCTCTCTCATATATATATATATATAATCGACACAATTGTTCGCAATTTCTGAGGCAGCACCCCCATAACTGAAAGTCACGAGCCGCCACTGGTTTCAAACCAGAAAATACTCTATCGTTTTATGTGACAGAGAAGATATCAGACATTTTTGATGTTCTGGCTAAAAATGGAAAAGAACTATCACAAGAATTTCTTCAGAAACATCCAAAATGGGAGAGCAGCAGTGCCTAAAAAATATTTACAAGGAAAGGCGATTGAGATGAAAGTTGTTAATGATTGCGCAGAGAGAGACATAGCATTGATTAACAATTCAACTCTACACTTACAAAAGATGAACTACATCCTATACCCTCTAAAGCAAATTTTATGCAGTAATGTGTTTTCATGAGTCCCATCATTTGTATTCGCTATTATTTTCTGTACCAATTGATCAAACAGGTTCTTAGTGTCTAAGTTTATTAATGAATAGGAATTATGTCATTTTTCCTGCATGATTTATATACTGTATATTGTTCATATTCTAGCAACCTCTAAATATATTTCGATTCAGCTGAGATTTGGTGCTCATTTCTTTTTAGTCATTTGAAACGAGGGCAAGGCTGAGGAAAACGGAAAATCAAACTATCATGTTTTTGAACCACCCTAATGAGGGGTTTACACCCATCTCTAGATATCTGTGGCCAGTTCCTCTGAAAAATAAATCGTCATAAACCTGGAAAATAGCTTTTAAATTATATATATATATATAATATATATATATATATATATAATATATATATATATACTGTATATATAAATTATTTCACGAAAGTAACACGTGAAAAATATTTATGATGAATAAAACCACGAAGGAAAGGAAACACAGAGTGGTGCTCAAGCGCTTTCGTCTAATGACATCCTCAGTGTTCCTGAGGATGTCATTAGACGAAAGCGCTTCAGCACCACTCTGTGTTTCCTTTCCTTCGTGGTTTTATTCATCATATATATATATATATATATATATATATATATATATATATATGAGAGAGAGAGAGAGAGAGAGAGAGAGAGACAGAGGGGGGAGGAAATAAACAAACAGATAAACAGACAAACATGACCGAGTCTTGCAATACAGTTTAACGGGGAATCCAGCAGCCCAGCGCCTTAACCACTAGGATACCCTGGGTTCCCATTTATTTACCAACCATTTGTGTGAAGGATGTTTGCATTCCACCTTAGACCTACAGCTTAACCCGAACCACCACCAGCCCAGCGTCTGGTCTCGAACCCGGCGCATATAATCGTGCATATAGTTGTGTGTGTGTGTGTGTGTGATATTTTATTGGCGTATAGTCGGGAGTGTACGTGCATTTGTGTGCGTTTTTTGGCTGTCCAAACTCTGTACACACTGTGCCAACTGGCTGATAATGGCCGGAGGCACTGGCTTCTATGCCAACTGGTGGATTAGGACCTTATAAGACAGCAAGCGCTGGGATGAAGTCACAATATGCGCTTGGCAGGAGCCAAGCGAACGCTCCTCTCTCCTTCTCCTTTCTCTCTTAGGTTAGGTGTACCTCTTTGGGGGAGAAGTTGGGACGGCCTCACCCCCCAAAGAGGTTAGGTGGACTCCCCCCAGCTTGCTGGGGGGAAGTTCCCCTCCCCTTTTTTTAGCACCCTGTGGCTTGCACTGGGGGGTTTCTTGCAACAAGGGGAGGGGGTGCACTCTAACATTTTGCGGTCATACTACTTATGACACTTTTCACCTGCAGTAATAAAAGAAAGTTCTGTGTTATGTAGGGTATTCATACATCCATTTAGCACTTAGCAAAACTAGGCCTAGACTTTTTCATTTTCAAATTAGTTTTGGTGCCTATGGTACAGTACACGATGAAATTCTGCTTTAGACACTAACTTATATATAACCTTGGTTAACCCTGGTTTTGCCTCCGCCCGAATTGTTCATTCTGACGAAGGTCAAGCTTGTCACTCCACCTTAGACTTACAGTTTAACGTGGAATCCAAACCACGCCCCATCCACGGGCAGTCAGAAATTACGGTACCCATTTATCTACCAACCAATTTTTATTGCGTGGAAGGATGAACAGCTGGGTTTTGCTGCACGCCTCCTGCCGTAACCGGGTCTCGATCCCAGGGCCGATGAGTTAGCGATGCTAACCACTAACTACCGAAGCGCATATATAGGTTTATATGTTTCATTCAAAACCCGAAATCTGTCAAAACTAGATGCTACGAAAGTTAATGTTACAGTCAAAAGGCGCAAATAACGCGTATTCACTAGTCAAAAGCCGAAATGACTGATTTCGGCTTTTATAACATATAACGTATATAGGTACAATTTATACATGTAACATAATGACCTAAACCTAACCTAACCTAATTTAGGTGGAGCTAGTTTTGACTAGGTAATACTAAATTTTCCGAACAAGCTTCGTGGCTTCTAGTTTTGACCCGTAAAAACTGGTTTTGACTGATTTCGGTTTTGACTGCAACACATATATAATGCTTACTGAGATAAAGCAACATGAAGACAAATAAGGCCTACCTTCACTATAGACTTATGCTAGTTATATTTACACACACACACACACACACACACACACACACACATACACACACACACACTAGCTAAAAATACTATTCCTCCTCTCCATGGGGTGGGCAAAATGCTCAAAAACAATTACAGAAAGATACAGAAAGTTCACCAATGGGAATAGGGAACACCCCGGCCTTAGGTATCCATTGTTTCCTTTCATATGGTTGAGGGTACAGCCTGTTTCTAATGGTATGTTACGTGAGGCCAGTATCTCCAGTTACACCCCTCACAAACCAATTCTATTTTTCTCCTCCCTAAATCTTGTAGCATATTTATATCAACTCCACATTTATTCACGCAATTGTTAATTATATCCATCTTTCATACAGTTTATTTCGACGTATTTTTCACACCTACACACTCATTATTATACAGTTTTTCACATTTACTATTATTATTCATTCTCTCTATATAACCACACCAATATAGCATACTATCCTCCATTCTCTTCACCAATGACTTCTCATTCAACATCTTTCTCAAATATCCTCACTTCTTATACAGTCAAACCATCGTACATTAATGATAAAGCTGATGTAGCTACCCAATGCTACCCAGGTTAATGAAACACCTAAATTAATAAATTTAACTTTATACTGTATATCCAGAATAGCCTTAATTCTAACAAGATACAAATACTATACAAGCTTGCCAGTTTTAACTTTCACTTTGGCCGACATTCTAATTTGCTTCTGAACTAGCTGGCCCCAAATTGAGCCATCTTGTTTCATTGGAAAATCTTATTCATGATTAACATCTACAATTTATACTTTATCAAATACAGACTACTCCTCTCTCTAGCATTCTTGCTTTCATGTCATGCATTACCCATCCATATACACAGTGAACAGCCATGGCAGCTCACACAGACCTCTCATATTTCACTATTAATATTGAAACAATCACTCAACTCACCCTTAACGTCACACAAGCATTAGGCCCCTACTTATTGTAAAACTGGTTTTAATATATTTTAATTTAGTCTTTTAAATATTTAGTTGTGGGTCTAACTGAAAAGTTCTTGTAGGCTAAATACTATACTGTACCATACAGGAACCTACTGTTACCATAATTATTCAAAATCTTCCTAACCTGAACATAATGATCTGAAGTTTTTACATGTTTTAGGGCAGACATCAGTGAATAATTCAAATATTATTCTATCAAGGGGTGCACCCAGAGGCGGATTAAGACACCTCGGGGTCCCGGGGTAATGAAGAATATGGGGCCCTTTTCTATAGATTTTATTAACAATACATGTACACAGTGCCGTATTAAGGATTTTTGGGCCCTGGGGCCAAAATATTCTTGTGGTCCCTCAACAAGACAAATCTTCGAGTCATGTAAATTAAGAAAACCATTTATTTCTAAATCAAATAATGCAAGTTTTACACGAATACCAAGCTGCTACAATTACACCAAACCAATTACACGACTACAAGTCCACTACTAATCTACAAAGTTGGTCACAAAATCATCCACCACCAGTATACAAAAGTTTTTTTGAGCTGCTTCATATCACCTAAATTTTCCAATCACAAGCTCAGTATTTAAATTCTGCAAAATATTCTTTTCTATGCATAACAATGACAGACAGATATTGTTCAGCATTCCAAATTTATCATTGATATCATTATAAACATCGGCCCCTAAACCAGCTGGTCCCTGGGGCCTGGCCCCCCCTGGCCCCCCTTAATACGCCACTGGGTGCACCATCAACTTCTATATTAGGGATGCTCAGACTTTAGGAACCTAAGATCTACTTTTGGATCTACCAGCACTGAAATTGACAAAATAAATTTTGCACACTAATATATGTACTATTTTCTTTATTCATGAAAATACATTTATTTAAATAATAATAATTATGGAATACTAAGACATTCTTTGGTTCTTACATTATCCGATAGACGAGATGATTTGCTCTGCATGACGTCAGCAAGCTGTGCAAATTTCAGATTATAGTTGCTGACTGCTAGCCTCAAGCAGGCGTCCAGATGATTATCTGTTAGAGTGGACCGGTACTTGGACTTGATGATCTTCATGTTTGAGAATGCTGCTTCATAGAAGTACGTGGGGCCAAAAAAATGCTGTCAAATACATTGCACTTTTTCTCAGATTTGGATATTTTTCCTCCATAAGAAGATTCAAAAATTTTTATCGGGCGCCCTCTATTTGATTTCAAGGTCGCTTTGTAGTGTTAAAATTTCACTTTCGATGTAAGATGTGTCCATTGAAACAATATTGCCAGTTTTAATGCAATTTCTTCAACATCTACGACTGTATCAAACGGAAAAAACACAAATCTTGCTACAGGTTCTAGCATTGCGAAGTCTTGGAAGCAGCTTTCAAACTCTGTGATAAAGCTGTTTACCTGTGTCACATATTGATCATTGTCATTGATCACTGTAGGTTCTTTTTCCTGGCTTTCTTGCTCTGACATCATATTGGGGAAATGCCTTAATTTGTCGCCGCCGTAGTTGTGAGAACAGATTTAATTTTTGTTTAAAGGCATTCGCAGAACCAATCATTTGGGCAATATTTTCATCTTTTTCTTGAAGTTCTAAATTGAGTTTGTTCAGCTTAGCAGTAGCACGAGTCAAAAAAGCTAAATCTAATAACCACACTTCATCTTCCAACTGCTTATATTCATCACCTCTTGAGGTCAGAAACTCCTTGATTTCGGTCAACTCCAAGCTTTTTGATGGAATCAAGCTTATTACATCATGTAATGTAATAAGTCTTCAACAATCAAGGTTATTACACCATGTGATCATAGCTATCACTCACCTATCGTTGTATTGCTTCCTTATTCACCATTAATATTAAAAAATCAATGTTTCCTAAGTTTGATAGACTCCTATTTAGGTTTTATAACCTAGGATGTTCTGGGTTAATAATAGAATTGATAATCAAATAGACTGAAACAAAGTGTTCCCAGGTATGAGATAATGAAACCACCTTTTTGATAAAGCTTCTAAAAATTTTAAGAGTTCTAATATGGTATAAATTTAAGTAGGCATCAATACTAAAGAGTAGTTTAACTGGATGGAGCTAGTCAGAAAACTGAACCCACTAACCCCAAATAATAGATTAATTGGGCTAAATGGCTGTCTACAGCCATTTCGCTTCATCTTGCAAAGAGTCATTAACTCTGTCTTACAACTAAATACTAATGCTAGGGTGTAACTTGTCTTAAGGTTTTTAAATTCTCTGTGCTCAGATTAGAAAGTTGGTGCAAATTGCAAAGAAATTTATCCGATTCATACTCCATACTCAGGTCCTAATATTGAACAAGAATGATGCACATCTTTTCTCTTGCACTATATCCTATTTGTGGTAATTGACAAAAGGCTCTAAGATCTTACTGTAAATTAGAGATTTTTGTGCAACATTAAAATTCAATGTAAATTTTTTTATTATAAATAGATTTTTAAAACCCTCAATGAAAAATCTTATATTTTAAGTAAATTTAAAAAATGTGATGACACAGTTTCAGAGAAAATTTTATATTTTGGTACAAAATCATCAATACAGATGAATTAATTACCAGGAAGTTCATTAATTAATTAATAATTAACATATAACTAACTTGATTAGCAACTAGCCACTGCTAAAAACTTTCATAAAGAATGGATAGGTTACTTGCAATGAATCTTCATTCATCACAGTTAACCTTTGATACTACTTATAAAATTTAAAAAATTGTGACTGAGTCACCCTTCCTGATTTTACAGTATAAAGTCCAAAACACCTTGGTGTAAAATTGTATAAGGTACGTTAAAATCTTCCTGCAAAATTTAAAGTATATATATATATATATATATCGTAAAGAACGACGCTTGTATAGGAGATATTCCGCGCAAGACGAGAAAGAGAAAACAACAAATGAAAAATGAAGTACCCACCTGGAATCGAACCCGGGATCTTCCGATTGCCGTCAGACGCGATACCACTACACCATGGACTTCACTCTCCAAATGCCGTAATTCCTCTACATACTCGCAGAAACCAATGCCCCAAGGGGGCACCTCCCGCATGCCGTACATTATTACATTCAACTGCAAAGAACACGCAGTATAAATAACGTAAAGAACGACGCTTGTATAGGAATATTCCGCGCAAGACGAGAAAGAGAAAACAACAAATGAAATGAAGTACCACCTGGGAATCGAACCCGGGATCTTCCGATTGCCGGTCAGACGCGATACCACTACACCATGGACTTCACTCTTCCAAATGCCGTAATTCCTCTACATACTCGCAGAAACCAATGCCCAAGGGGGCACCTCCCGCATGCCGTAACTTATATACATTCAACTGCAAAGAACACGCAGTATAAATACGTAAAGAACGACGCTTGTATAGAGATATTCCGCGCAAGACGAGAGAAAACAACAAAATGAAAAAATGAAGTACCACCTGGGAATCGAACCCGGGATCTTCCGATTGCCGGTCAGACGCGATACCACTACACCATGGACTTCACTCTTCCAAATGCCGTAATTCCCTACATACTCGCATGTTACGGCATGCGGGAGGTGCCCCCTTGGGGCTTGGTTTCTGCGAGTATGTAGGGAATTACGGCATTTGGAAGAGTGAAGTCTATGGTGTAGTGGTATCGCGTCTGACCGGCAATAGGAAGATCCCGGTTCGATTCCAGGTGGTACTTCATTTTTTTCATTTGTTGTTTTCTCTTTCTCGTCTTGCGCGAATATCTCCTATACAAGCGTCGTTCTTTACGTTATTTATACTGCGTGTTCTTTGCAGTTGAATGTATATATATATATATATATATATATATATTATACTATATATATATATATATGTATATTTTATATTTTGAATAGATTTTAAAAATTGTCTGTCCAATCCTGTACAAAATCTTAAATTTGGGTGTAAGATCACCTGTATGGGGTAAAGGTTGGTATACTCTCTATGGGGTTACTGTCAACTCGTACCCAAGATAACTCGTACCCACCAGAGTCAACTCGTACCCACTTTATGATGTGGTCCATCAAATTCTCTGGACAGACCCATAATAGGCTACATACATCTAGTGATAAGTGTAGACTTGTCCTCCTCCATCAAAATTTTGGCATATAGATTTTCCTTAAAATTAAAAGTAACGCAAAAATTTAATTCAGATCATAAAGGATGAAAAGGTTTATTTTGATAATCAAAAGGGAATACTTTAAAACTTTTTTCCAAGTTAAATGTGATTACTAAAGACCAGATTTAAGACAACGAAATGATTTCTCATAGTATAGGCTAGCTTCATGCTACTTTATATATGGTATAGAATAGGTTCCTATAGGGTTGATAGTCGAGGGGTGTGCTGGGACCGGTTTGGTCCGGTTCGCCCTAACCGGTTGTTAAATTTTGATTGGATCACCGAATCGTTTGTTGATACTCAACCATCGCAGAACGAAGTGGCTATATGGAAACTTCTTGAATGAGACAGCATGATTGAGAAGGTAAATTTATATCTAAATTTTTTTTAATATTTTCAGGATTTTATAGAAAAATATAGGTAGTATCACAAGCAGTGGTCGTTTCAATATTTATTTATTTTTTGATGAAAATTTAGTTTATTTTTAGATAATTATGTCATTAGTGAGTATAAAGAATATGTAAAATAATTTCTGCCAAAATGTTACAAAATGCTGTTTGGAAAAGCTAAAATGCGTTGGCTTCCGGAGCTCTGTCCCGGACCCCGCTGGGGAGCTACCGCTCACCCCAGGCTCCCTACCTTAATGACTCGCGCCATTGGCGCTCGCCGATTTACACCCATATCTGTATCAGAACCGATTGTTAAGAAATTGGCAGCACACTCCTTGTTGATACTAGGGCATGGTTGATTAATAATTTTTAGAAAAAAGTGATGACTGATGAAATTTTCTAATTAATCAATGATTAACTATCGTAAAATTCCGTGTATAAGTCGATGTTTAAAGCCTTAAAAAATATCTTTAAATTTTATGGTCGACTTATACAACAAGTATGAAATCAGAACCTTAATCCAAGAGAGGTAAACTGGTGCACATGATCAAGGATGAGCTCAAATACAGATACTGAATTACACTTTATTTATTAAAAACACAGTTAAAAGGTTAAAAGACAATAAAAAACTTTAAAAATTTAGTTAGGATTAGGATCAAGGTCGCCATATGTATCTGAATCTGAATTGGAATCGCTTAAATTGTTTACTGCATCTTCTTCGTTATCACTATCTCTCCACAACAAATCATCTTCCATCCCATCCATTTGATTACTAATCCCACATTTTTTGAATGATTTTTGAACAATTTCAATTCCAATGGCTTCCCAAGAATTGATCACAAATCTGCATAAAGCATCTAGCGATGGGGCACGCATATTACCACCTTTTGTGAAAGACTTTTCGCCCTCAGCCATCCAGTTATTCCATTGCATACGCATTTTTTCCTTAAATGGCTTATTGATGCATACATCAAGAGGTTGAAGCACAGACGTTAGACCTCCAGGAATAACAACAGATTCAGTTTTATTGCTCTGTAAATGTTTTTTAACACTATCTGTTAAATGGCTTCGAAATGCATCCCATGCTAACATTGATTTTTCACGCAATCCGCCTGGGCGCCGATTCCATACATTTTCAATCCATAAATGAATTCCATTTTCATCCATCCATCCTTTTTCATGAACGTGAACAAACACGCCTGCTGGAAACTTCAATGGTGGCATTGTCTTTCTTTTAAAAATCACCATTGGTTTCAACTTTGTGCCATCAGCAAGGCAACTTAGTACCACAGTAAATTTTGTTTTCTCATGTCCTGTACTTTTTATTAAAACTGTCTTGGAACCTTTAAGAGTGTACTGTTCTATTTGATAGCATATCAAAAAAGCATGGAGTCTCATCCATGTTACCAATCTGACTTAGCTGGAAATTTTGCTGTTTTCTCAGTCCAATAATAAACCTGTGGAAATTTACAATTTTATTCTCTAGGTCACTAGGTAATTTTTGTGCAATCTTAGTTTTCTGCCGTAATACTAAATTCTTCCTATTTATAAAACGATCACACCAACTCACTGTTGCCCTAAAGTCTTCACTTTCATCTGGGTGTGATCGGGCCCACTTAAGTGCCTGCATACGTATGCTAGGTCGCGTTACAGCTAACCCAATTTCACGATTTTCATTTATCCAATCTGCTAAGTAATCCTCTAATGTAGGCCATTGACAAGCTTTGCCTCGTAACGCACATTTAGACTTTGGCATTTCACTTAAAACACATTGATTCTTTTTCCAGTCTCGCACTAACTTTTCATTAATTCCAAATTTTCTTGCTGCAGCACTGTTATTTGTCTCACATGCATAAGCAATTACTTTCAGTTTAAAGCCAGCATCATACTTCATTCGCTTTGACGGAGGCTCCATAGCGGTAAAATTATGGATAAACTAATGCGATAAGGCAGTGGCGGTAAACTGATGCAGCAGCAGCGGTAAACTAAACTTGTAAACTTGGTTGGTTGGTTGGTTAGTGGAGGAGTGGGGGATCGACTTATACAAAGGATATATCTTGAAACACGAATTTCTTAACCAAAATCTTGGGTCGACTTATACACCACGTCGACTTGTACACCGAATTTTACGGTAATTAAAAATTATTAAAAATTAAATACTTTTGAAAAGAGTAAGAAAGAGCTTTATTGTTTCTGTTGCGTGAGATAAGACCGAAGAAAACATTTTGCTCAAAAATTTAGTTTGCTTTAGTTCAAGAAATCAGGCATGGGCGAATAAGACAGTTTATATAAACAAAAAGGTGCCAAATTCAAATGATACATTACAAAATTTAAGGTAAAATGATGGTGAAATTATGAGGAAAATTAATCATTTACCATCATTTTCTAAAAATATTTTTTTGATTAATTAATTGTTAAATTTGAAACAATGATTAACTGATTAATCAGAACCATGCCCTAGTAGCAGTGGTGGCGAACCTTTTTTGCTGGTGGGTCATTTTTGTTACTTTTGATTTAAAAAAAAACGAAATTGGGTCACAATAATTTATTTACTTACTATTTTTAGTGAGAAACTTGTTGGGTTTTAGCTGCCAATGTTTTGATCCGAGGTTTATATTTAGTTGTCTTTAGTCTCACACATGCAGCACTCATATCTATGCCAAGGCGATTCCAAGTGGTGGATTTGACAAAATTCATGGAGGAAAACAACTGTTCACGTGAATAAGATGAACCAAACATTGTTAGCAGAACTAATGCTAGCTTTTTCATTGATGCAAAAGAATTTGGTAAAGAGTTCCATTCTGCAAGAATAAGATTCTCTACTCTTTCTATTGATTGTTGTTTTCTGGTTACACCCAAAAATGACTACTCCAATTCCTTTTCTTGTAACTTCAGATAATAAATTTAGTCTTCCATACTGCACTTTCTTGGAAGTCAACTAATTCCATTTCTAAATTACCAATGTCAAGCCAATGAAAAGCTGATAACTCAAGATCTTCAAATTGAATAGTATGGGGGAATTGGATGAATTGTAAGTTGTGATACATACACACACGTTTTTAAACGTATACTATACGTTTAAAAACGTTTCAATGTGTGTCAGCTGTTTATTTCGGTGTGAGAATAAAATAATTTTAAAACTGTAAGGTAGAAAAATTGAAAATTAAAGTCATATTTTATTTAAATAAGAGCTCGTGGGTTACTAAAAATTGCCTCGTGGGTCACTACTTGACCCACGGGTAAGTGGTTCGCCATCACTGCGCCTAATTGATACCTAGGTAAGTTTGAAAAGTAGGAACCATGGTTTTGATACTTTAGTTGGCTGTACATTGGGTAAATAAGACTGAGGTGTTCCCTATTCCCACTGGTGAACATTATGTATCTTTGTGTAAATGTTTTTCAGCATTTTTCTCCCTGAGTTCAAGAATTGTATCCACCCCATGGAGAGGAGGAATAGTGTTTTTAGCTAATGTGTGTATGTGTTAAATATGACTAGTATGAGCCTATAGTGAAGGTAGGCCTTATTTGTCTTCATGTTGCTTTGTGTTATTAAGCATTTTATATATACAGTATATATATATGTATAATTTATATATATATATATATATATATATATATATATATATATATATATATATATATATATATATATATATATAATATATATATATGAGAATTATTTCACGAAAGTAACACGTGAAAAATATTTATGATGAATAAAACCACGAAGGAAAGGAAACACAAAAAAAGTGCTCAAGCGCTTTCGTCTAATGACATCCTCAGGAACACTGAAGTACATAAATGGTTACGGCCTATATATATATATATATATATATATATATGGCCTATAAAATATATATATATATATATATATATATATGTAGCCTATAATATATATAGACTATAGAGTATAACATTTTCAGAGTTATGCGGTCCGCATCGGTCAGCTGTTGTGCGGCGTGCATTGTGGGAAGGAGGGAAGCGCGCCGCGCCACGAGAGGTGAAGGCGCTGCACTTCAGCACTTCACTACTTTAGTACCGCTCTCTCTACTGCACTGTGCGGAACTGCGCTACCTCATTGTTCAGAGACTATCATTCGATAAAGTTTTTTTTTAGCATTCAACATGGTTAAAAAGCGCCCTGCTTCTGCATCACCTAGCCCTAGCCCTGGTCCTGTGATGAAGAGAAAGAGAACCGCATTATCACTGGATTTAAAACTAGAACTTTTAGGCGTGCCGAAGCTGGTGAGAGGCCTGCAGTGCTTGGTCGTGCATACAACATGGGCGAATCGACCATACGGAATATTAAGAAGAATGCCGACAAGATAAGAAGTGCTGTTATGAATTCTACACCTGTTTCAGCCAAACTAGTAACGAAGGTGAGGAATCCAGTGATAGAGAAAATGGAGAATATGCTTGTGATGTGGATAAAAGATCAAAACCAGAAAAAAAGTAATGTAAGCAGCACTATGATCAGGACTAAGGCTCTCAAGATTTACGAGCGCATAACGAAAGAAGATGGAGCTCCCGAGGAACCATTTATGGCAAGCAAAGGCTGGTTGAACAAATTCTTGCAACGGCACAAAATTTCATAAGGTGAAGGCGAGTGGCGAGTCGGCGAGTGCTGATCATGAAGCAGCGGCAACGTTTCCGAACGAACTACAAGCTATCATCAAAGAAAAAGAGTATGATCCTAGACAAGTGTTCAACGCCGATGAAATATGTTTTTTTTTTTTTTGAAAAGTCTGCCGCACAGGACTTGCATAAAAAAGGAGGAGAAATGTGCACCTGGCTTTAAGGTCAGATATTATTCATGGTTTTTTGGGGGTAATGTATTTATTTGTACTTTTCACCTGTTTATGTGTGAAATAAAAAAAACTACAGTCTGGTTTATTAATCTTCTTTTATTTTCAATATTTTATGGCATGAAAATGGAAGATTTGGGTCTTTGGGGGCAATATTTTGTAGGCTATGGAATACAACACTATTTTTTCCATTTTATTACGTATTCGATATATGCGGATTTGATATATGCGGCCATTCTCAGGAGAACAACCACCCCCCCATATAACGAGGACTTACTGTATATATAACTTAGTCTTTGCCAATGATATGGTATTAATAAGTCCTTCTATTAAACGTCTGGATTGTCTTCCAAAAATTTGTGAATTATATTTGTAGTATCTTTCTATTCTTTTTAATATTACAAAAACTAAGATTATGCAATTCAATCCTAAAAGCCCTAATCAGCCAGGTGATATTATTTTCTAAATGAGAGAACTGAGAGGTGAACCGATAAGGGAAGTACAAGAGTTTAAGTATCCGAGTCAAATTATCACCAGCTCTTTAAGTAACAACTCAGACATGAGAAAACAATATAAAAGTTTTTGTGCTAAAAAAATGGCTATAAGAAACTTCACTTCTGTACACGTGAAGTTAAAGACGCTCTCTTTCGTACTTTCTTTGGAACAACTTTGGGTGAATTATAAAAAAGGTTATGATAGAACCCTAAATTTGCTTTTTAGCAGATCTTTCATATTTTTCAGTTACCCCAAGTTGCTCAGCTTCGCAAATATTTGCTAACCACAATGATTCAAGCCTGCCAGAGGTAGGAAATGCTCAATTTAGTCTAATGAAAAATATGAAAAATCAGCCAACCCAATTATCCAATCCATTCAGTAGTCTTGTCATAAGTCATCTAAGTTATGGACTTCATGATATGATATGAAATTGCTATTTTTCATTATTTATATTCTCCTCATTCCCGTAAAATTTCTTATAAAATATTCTTAGCATTTGTCTTATTTTTTTTCAAGTTTGTATTAATATTAATTGTCACATGGACCATTGGTCTGCCAATAAACTTTCTCATTTTTCTTCACTCCATTTGTAGGATTTGGAGAGCGGTATACTGGATATTAAAGAGCGATGGCTATTTATTCTCAGGGTATTATATATATATTATATATACAATTATATATATATATTATATAAAGAACGACGCTTGTATAGGAGAACATTCCGCGCAAGATGAGAAGAGAGAACGAACAAATGAAAAAATGAGGTAACCACCCGGGAATCGAACCCGGGATCTTCCGATTGCCGGTCAGATATGATAACCACTACACCATGGTCCTCACTCGATCAGAAGTCGTAATTCCTCTACATACGCGCAGAAACCAATGCCCCGAGGGGGGCACCTCCCGCATGCCGTATCTATATATACATTTCAACTGCAAAGAACACGCAGTATAAATAACGTAAAGAACGACGCTTGTATAGGAGAACATTCCGCGCAAGATGAGAAGAGAGAACGAACAAATGAAAAAATGAGGTAACCACCCTGGAATCGAACCCGGGATCTTCCGATTGCCGGTCAGATATGATAACCACTACACCATGGTCCTCACTCGATCAGAAGTCGTAATTCCTCTACATCTTGCGCGGAATGTTCTCCTATACAAGCGTCGTTCTTTACGTTATTTATACTGCGTGTTCTTTGCAGTTGAAATATATATATATATATATATATATATATATATATATATATATATATATATAGATATAGATATAGAGAGAGAGAGAGAGAGAGAGAGAGAGAGAGAGAGAGAGACTTTGTTTGATATATATATATATATTAGTGGTGGACCGGATATCCGCATCCGCACTTCTGACTGCGGATGTTATGCGATATTACCTCTAATAAATTATGCAATTTACAATTAAATTAGCTTATAAAGTAGCTTATAAGGCCCAGTCATGCACATTTCATGTAAAGTATTAATTATATAATTATTAATGAACAAACAAATATGTAAACCTCAAAATATAAATAGCTGGTAACACAGAAAATTGAATGAAACTTGTTTCATTGAATTTTCTGTGGCTGAAACTCTTGAGAAAGTTATTTTTATCATAATGAAAACATTAATATTAATTTTAATTATTTCTTATGCATTGCCTGCCATAATAGTAATATCATGAAATTTGAAAAATGTCATATATCCATAATTCTATATTATATTGATAGATGAACTAAATATCCGCATCCGCATCCGCGGATATTGAAATTAAAAATCCGCATCCGCAGATGTTGAAAAACTGACATCCAGTCCACCACTAAATTATATATATATATATATATATATATATATATATATATATATAGTTTGTTTTGCCGGTGTGACGGTTTCACGTGTTTCGATCGAAGTCCGAATAAAAGCAGTATTACAGTGAAAATCCTGCAGTAATCAGTTTTAAACGGTGCCGATATTGTGAGTTAATTGATAGTGCAGAGTGGTATTTCTCTTTAAAAAGTAAAAATCGCGGCATGTATCAAAAACAATAAATAAAAACGAAGCAAATTAATCTGTACAACATTTTTCCGAGTGTTTCTTTGTGAAGAAAATTAGTTGCCTATCGAAATTCCTACAAATACCCCCCCCCCATTATCCCTAGCCACAGTCGCGAGGACCAATTAGTGAGAAGTAAACAGCGTGCCACATCCCTCATCCCCCGGAGTAATGAAGAATACGTTCCCTCACTCAGCTTGAGTCAACCCCCACCCAATACTTCCCATAATACCTTTTTGAGTCAATTTTGAGTCAATTTTGTGCACCAGCGGCTACCCTCTATCAGTAACATGGAAATGGTAAATAAATTCCTGCAACTCTATGGTATCTGCAATGATGTAACAAGTGAGACAAAGGCGATGAGGTGCGATCTCTGTCAGCTGCTTTTTGATTTTAGATGCCTAGAATGGGAAGATGAAAAAATCTTCCTTATAACGAACGCGAAGCAACTTAATGGGATAAACTTTTTCTGCGAAAACTGCATGACCGAAATAAACTCTTTTACGTATTTAAAGCAGAAAGAGACTACGAGAAGAAAATAAAAGAGGAAAGTGTGAATAAAGAACAGAGGAAAACAGAAGAAACGAAGAAAGGCGAAGTAGAAAAAAATCAAATACCGTCACACAACGAGGCCGAAACCATGCAGACGAAAGAGAGTATAAAGACAACAGATAGTATAAGGGCAACGAAGAACATTAACACAAATAGCACAAATAGGAAAAGACAAGAGGGCAATCAAGAAAACGGAGAGAAACTGTCCCCCAATAAGGAGTAAAAAACAAATGCCCCGAGTAAATATGGGGAAGGAATTATATGCAGATATTATATAAAAGATAATTGCAGCTTTAAAAGAAGACAATGTATATATGAACATCCCCAATATGCAATTTCTTCTGTAATAATGGTCGTTGTGAATACTGGAAAAAATGCTACTATCAACATCTCCCGACGGACCCAAAAGACAAAGACAAAGTTTAAATGACAATAGGAATAACACTAACAATAGGACTAACAATAGAACCACAGTCAGCGAACAAAAAAAAATTTTCAACATCACAGACATGATACGGCTGCTAAATGTCATCCAACGCATGCAGTTGGAAACCCCCGAGCCAAACCGCCTCCGGGCAAGAAGCTACCAGAACAGGTAAGCGGAAACGGATCTCTCTCGGAAGACCATATGGCAAAGAAACAAGCGATACCGAAGGAAAATGAACTTGAAATGCACAAGGGGCAACGAAACACAAAGAACATAAATATTTTCCTGGCTAATATTCAAGGAATAAGACCAAACCAATCACTCAACAAAGTTTCGCACCTGAAAGAATTTATGGACGAAACAAGGGCGGACATCGCATGCCTCACAGAAACACACCTTAAGGATTGCCAAGGAAATTGTGAAAACTGCGAACACTGTATTGATAAGAAAGAGATAAATATAGAAGGCTTCAATTACTAAGAGCGGATAGAACAACGAGACATAAAGGTGGCTGTGCTATATATGTACATCAAGGTCATATGACAGAGATGATAATAAGTAAATCAAACAGCTTTGTGGAACTCCGAGCAGTGAAAATCGAAAAACTAAACGTGACACCCCAACCGAAAAATTCTCGGAGGCCATCAGAAAGCTAATAAAGGCCATAAAACCTCCAAACCCCAATATAATGATCTGCGGAGACTATACCTTCCCATTTATAAAATACAAAAAGGTGGATAGGAATATATATATATATATATATATATATATATATATATATATATACACCAGGACAAGGGGTGGGGCACAAGAGAAGGCCAGGAGCAAACAAAAATGTTGGTGGCTCTCACAAATGAGTTTATGCTGACACAGGAGATAATAGAAAATACCAGAAAAAATAACTGCCTAGATCTGGTATTCACGAATAACACGAACTTCATTGCTGATATAAAAATAACCCCAACCATTATCTCAGACCATAACTTAATCGAGATATCAACAAATAACGACAACATTAAAAGACAATGCACATATTGAGGAAAGAAGCAAATTTGGGGCCTTTAACTTAAACTCCAAGACTATAAATTGGGAAGCAATGAGGTCGCACATGGCCCAAATAGAGTGGAGGACAGTTTTAGAGAATAAAACTGAAGAAATGCTAACAACCTTGGAAGAAAAAACGCTGAGAATTTTAGAAAAATTTTTAGAAAAATATACACGGAATAGCAACGAAGTTAACGAGGTATATGTGAAAATTTATCCAATTCTAATTCTTCTCGCTCTTTCTGGCATCTAGCTTCAACAACTTTACTTCCTCTTTTTTCCCTTATCTTTTCCATTTCGACGGCACAGTTGCCGTCTTTTCTCCTAACAAAGCTGAACTCTTCGCTCAAACTTTCGCTTACAATTCAACCCTGGACGATTTCGGTGCTGTTCCTCCATCTCCTCCTCCCTCTGACTATTATGTCTGAAATTAGAATCTCTTCTAAAGATGTTTTTTCTGTCCTATCTCAGCTCAACTCTAGGAAGGCGTATGGTCCAGATAGTGTTCCTCCTGTTGTTCTTAAGAACTGTGCTTCTGTGCTGACACCCTGCCTAGGCAAACCCTTTCGTCTTTGTCTCTCATCTGGTACTTTTCCTTCCTGCTGGAAGTTCGCTTTCATTTAGCCTGTCCCAAGGAGGATGACCGCTCTCACTCCTCCAACTATCGTCCAATTGCTTTGATTTCTTGCCTTTCCAAAGTTTTTGAATCTATCCTTAATAGGAAGATTCTTAAACACCTTTCTTCTCACAATCTTCTTTCAGATCGTCAGTATGGACTCCGCAAGGGACGTTCTACTGGCGATCTTCCTGCATATCTCTCTGGCTCTTGGTCATCTCCTTTCGGGATTTCAGGGAAACTTTTGCTATTGCGCTAGACATATCAAAAGCTTTTGTTAGAGTCTGGCACAAATCTTTAATTTCGAAACTGCCCTCCTTTGGTTTCTATCCTTCTATCTGTGCCTTCATCTCTAATATCCTTTCTGGCCGATCTATAGCTGCAGTTGTACCAGACTTTCCACACTTTCTCATTCTTTTTCTGTCCAACTATCTTATGCAAGGGTTAATCGGCATTTTCGATCTTTCATCTACTCAACTGATCAAATCTGGAACAATCTTCATCAATCCATCTTTCCTCCTGTCTATGACCTCCCATCTTTCAAACGCAGAGTGTCTAGGCATCTCGAAAACCCCGGACCTTAATTTTGGCTTTCTTCTTCTTCTATGGGAGGGGCGCTTTTGCGGGCGTTTGCCATTGGCCCCTCCTTCCTGCATGAAAAGAAATGTATCAGGTCATCCCATAAGTAATGTCGTTTTTTACGATAGATTAAGTTTAAACTAGTCCTACTCGGTTTAAGCATAAATTTTCCGAAGGTTATATCTAAGAGGAGATCTATCGTGTTTCGCTACATACTTTACAGACCTTGACCAGTGAAGACATGTGTTTTGCTTTATGTGAACCCCTCATAAACAATGCGGTATCAGAAGAGCATATCAGGCATATAATGCTTTACGAGTTCAAAAAAGTGAATAGTGCTACTGAAGCAAAGCAAAACATTCAGGAAGTTTATGGCAACGATATTCTGCATGTGAGGAAATGTTAAAGATGGTTTCAAAAGTTTAGGAATGGTGACTGCTGTTTGACAGATGCAGCGCGCTCTGGACGCCCTGCTGAGTTTGATGATGACCTGCTGTTAGCCGCACTTGAAGAAGACTGTTCAACAACTGCCGAAGAATTGACCCAGAAACTCAATTCATCCCCGTCCACCATCCATCGACATTTGCAACAACTCGGGAAAGTGCCTAAGTTAGGAAAATGGGTGCCACATGAATTGTCGGTCGACAATCTGAGGGTGCGGGTAAACATTAGCACAGCTCTTCATTCCCGTGAACTCCAAGATCCGTTTTTGCACCGTTTAGTGACTGGTGATGAAAAGTGGATACTGTACCAGAATGTTAAGCGCCGTCGACAGTGGGTTTGTGCCGGAGAACCAGCGACACCACAGCCAAAACCAAATCTTCACCCTCAGAAGGTGTTGCTTAGTGTTTGGTGGGATAAAGGTGGTGTAATACACTTTGAAACCTTACCACACAACCAAACAATCACCGCTCAAGTCTACTCTCAACAACTGGATCGATTGAACACTGCACTAAAAGAAAAGAGACCTTCTTTGGTTAATCGGAAAGGAATCGTGTTCCACCACGACAACGCACGTCCTCATACCGCTCGGATCACTTCTGCAAAAATTGAGGAGCTTGGGTGGGAAAACTTCAACATCCTCCATATTCTCCAGACCTTGCGCCTTCAGATTATCATCTCTTCAGGAGTCTGCAAAACTATCTTGACGAGAAATATTATACTTCTTTAGATGACCTGCACACCAGTCTTTGTAAGTTTTTTGTCTCAAAACCGGCTGAATTTTATAAACATGGCATTGAAAAGCTTGTAGGACGTTGGCAGAGTGTCATTGATTCCGATGGAAAATAAATACTAGATTAAAAAGTTTCAGTTGAGTTTTTTTTGTCCTTCAAATTCCGATCTAAAAAACGACATTACTTATGGGATGACCTGATATATCAGGAGAAAATTATACTTGCACAAACAAAAACGGGGTCGTGAAGAAATACTTGCCAGCTACCGATTTTCACACTATCAATACTTGCCAGCTACCGATTTTCACACTATCAACACGAACAACGCAAATAATATCAAGCATTTTATGATCAGACTGCACCAGGGTGCATTTTTTAAGGCTAGATGTTAAAAAATTTCCCGGGTAGGGATGGGAGAAAGAGTAATAATAATAATATTCATCGTTGACCGACTCCGAACAGGGTAAATAATAATAATTTATGATCGACGAGAGAGAGAGAGAGAGTAGAAGAAGGATAGAAGAGCATAAAACTCTTTCCACACCCTCCGCTTCCTAGCCGCCAGATGCGGGTACGGAAAAAGGTTGAAAAATAAAAGTAGTCAAGGAAATTTTACAGAAAAGAAGAGAATATATAACTTATCTCTACACTTACGTTATGCATACATAGAGTTGTCGATCGCACATCAACCACTCGGTATCATCACAAAAACCTTGAACATATGGTTTTGATTTTATGCAAAATAATTACAGCTCTATTTACCAAGGTATCGGTCGAACAAAGATCTCATGACCCACTTCAGGCTAACCCCAAAAGGATTAAGAGAAAGGTAAAGGTTAAACTTCCCATGTCTACACCCACGTAAGCGCAAAGCCACCACGCCGGCAAAGTTATGAAATGTTTCTACAGGAAAGGAATGGAAACAAGAATTAAGAACAGAAATCACATTTTTCACACCATGCCCTCACCGGAGCACCGACAATTCAGCGCAGGACAATTCAGCGCCGACAATTCAGCGCCGACAATTCAGCGCAAAGACAATTCAGCGCAAGACAATTCAGCGCCGACAATTCAGCGCAAGTCAGTACAGTTAAAAGTTTAGTTAAAAATAATAAAAATAAATCGCAATAAATATAAAAGAGAAAAATTTGTATATTTATATATATGCTAAATTGGGTCTGTATCGAAGGAGTGACATTTCAAAGGAGTGACATAACAAAGGAGTGACATAAATACCGTAACGAAGGAGTGACATAACGAAGGAGTGACAAATCGGAGATAAAATTCAAAGGAGTATAATTATTAAAATTTTATTTAAAAAAACAAAATTTGTTAGAATTGTTAAAATTAAGATTTTATTTAAAAAACTAGAAACCTAACCTAACCTAACCTAACCTAACAGTTGCAAGCCTCTCTTCCCTCTGGATTTGTTCTTTCTTCTTCTTTGTTGGTATTTTCGCGCTGAATTGTCTTGCGCTGAATTGTCTTTGCGCTGAATTGTCTTGCGCTGAATTGATTGTCGGCGCTGAATTGTCGGCGCTGAATTGTCCTGCGCTGAATTGTCGGGTCACGGCCCTCACCCGTCACATGCATCCAGCCATCCAAGAGAAAGAAGAGAAAGACGGGACGGAGACCAAAGCTGCACACAATACTCGAGTTGAGGTCTAACTAGTGAACTGTAAAGAGACATTACAATCTCCCTTTTTATAAATTGGAATTGTCTTTTATATAACTTAGCATTTTTAAGGCCCTCTTTTCGACTTCTGCACAGTCCTTTAATAGTTTGAGATCATTACTATTATAAACTCCTAAGTCTTTCTCTAGATCAGTCTCAGTCAAGTTCCTCCCCAACAGAGAGTTCGGGTTCTTGTAACGTATGTGCATTACCTTTGATTTGTCCAATTCGAATGGCATCTGTGAAGTAGCATACCATTCCCCCAACCTATTAAGATCATTTTGAAGCGTTCTTACTTAATTCTCATTACTTACACTATTTCCTAATTTGGTATCGTCTTCAAATTTAGAAGTTGTTCTTAGGAGCCCAACGTATACTGTATATCTTTAATATAGATAATGAAAGTAAAGGACCCAGAACAGAACCCTGTTGAATCTCAATGGTAATGGGAACCGACTCTGAAGCCACTCCATTTATTACCACGCTTTGCTTTCTATCTCTTAAACAATCTTCAATGCAATTGGAAACGAGCCAGGTAATTCCTAGACCTCCAACTTTAGTCATCAGTCTTGCGTGAGAGACTGTAAAAGGCTTTTTGAAAGTCGGGATACACTATATACACTATATCAGACATGGGCAGTAAATACTTTAGATGTATTTAAATAATAAATACATTACTTGAAAAATAAAAGTAATTAAATATTAAATAAAATACAGGTTTTCAGAAAGTATTTAAATACTAAATACATTACTCCTAAAATGTATTTAAATACATTTCAAATACAATTTAGATACTTTTCAAAACGCACATAAAATCACTAACATCAGCTTAGAGTCAAATAAAATCGAGAAGTCGCAGAAGTAGATGCTGCAATTGTTTTGTGGCACAGAAGACAAAGTCTTCACTTTACTACCATCTTTGGAAGTTATTCGGAAATATTTTCCATCAAAAAGTGGGTGCAGGTGTGATTCGCTATTTTTATTTTCACTTCCACCATCAACAACTTCTATTTTACCACCTTCTTTTCCACCACTTCCACTTGCTGCAGCCATTTTACAAATGATTTCCTCGTCTAATATGATTAATAGGCTAAGGCTAATTGCACAGTTAGCGCTGAACTTTACACACCCAAATATGACGATGCCTCACGATAGACTGCTGGCTCCCGCACTGCATCTGTGAGTTTGTGACAATCGCCACTAGAGCAGGCTGGAAGTTCCATTTTTCAAGATGCTTCCAGAAAGTTCCAGCCTGATGAGCCTGGAACTTTCTGGAAGCACAAGCACCTTGAAAAATGTTTTACTGTGTTCTGTGGTACCAGTTAAATACTGGGTGGTTAGTACTGTACATCCTCGCAAAATTGAACAGTTCACAAAAAAGTATTTTAAAAATGTATTTAAAAACAGGTATTTACAAATACTAAATACTTTTCGAAAGTATTTAAATACGTAATTAAATATACTCTCCAAAAAGTATTTATAAATACATGTATTTAAATAGTATTTAAGTAAGTAGTATGACCGCAAAATGGGAGAGTGCAATGCAATTGCAAATGTTGCAAGAGTGCAACCCCGACCCCTTGTTCCAAGGCCTCATAGTGCCAACCCCCCTTTGTTGCAAGGCACCCCTAAATGGGGGAGGGGGTTGCAAGAGCAACAATGGTTATGCAACTTGGAGGCGGAGTTATCCTCCAAGCTGCAATGAACCCCACTGGGGGAGACCTAACCTAAGAGAGAGAGGAGAGGTGTTCGCTTGACAGGAGCCAAGCGCATATTAAGACCAGCCGAGCGGCCGTTGTCTTATAGGGCCCCTAATCAGCCAGTTGGCTTAATCAGCCAGTGCCTCCGGGCATCATCAGCCAGTTGGCACTGTGTACACGGCACGTACACACCCATCACGTTTACAAGCATCACGCGTGAAACTCTAAGGTGGAGGCGGGCTCGAGACCTGGCGTGTCCTTCCGCGGTTGATAGCCAGGGTGACCTAATGATCCGTGTTAAACCGTAGGTCTAAGGTGAAGTGTAAAGCTTCGCCAGAATGAACGATTCGTACGGGAAGCAAAGGCGAGCCTATATATGCAAATTTCCGGAAAAAGTTCATCTAAATATCGTGATTGCTGGCCAGGGCGCCCTAATGATCCGTTTAAAAGTACGTTTAATTGGAGGCGGGCTCGAGACCAGGCACGTCATTCCACGGTTCGTAGGGGCAGGACCCCGTTATTGCAACACTCGATCATGTTGTTTATCTGTTTATTTCTCTCTCTCATATATATATATATGTGTGTGTGTGTGTATACGCTTCCCGTCATATATTCTGGCTTACAACCTCAACTCTCTCTCTCTCTCTCTCTCTCTCTCTCTCTCTCTCTCTCTCTCTCTCTCTCATACAAGATCAAAAACAAAGCGTTTCTTGTCTCTCCACGAATGAGGACATCTGACACGCCCCAGATTTCACGGGACAACCAACCACAGCCCTGTGGACGATCCCATGACCTCTGTTTGGCCGCTATGCAGGCCTACGCATCATGCCCCGCCCAAAATTTGCCGCTAACCAATAGGAAGCTAAAGATTGTGTTTTGTGGGTTGGTCACAGGTCCCCTTATAAAGGGAGAATTTCGACTCAGAGCCTCAGTTTGTGTGTTTTTCGCTTAGTGCTTTATACACAATGAGTCAGTTATCTTTGTACAATTCCTCGGATCTGATTGAGGATAAAGACATTTATGCTCACACGGCACTCCACCTCTTCAACGCTATAGATCGGGGGAGTTTTTATCTACCCAGAGTGTTACGGAAAATTGTGATGAAGTGCAAGAACCGCTCAATGAAGACGCTGCTGAAGTGTAAGTAACTTAGAAGTGTCTAACCTAGCTTTATTCAGTGTTTTCCTACAAAGAAAAATTAATCCTATGGCTCTTTCTCGTTTTTAACAATATAACCTAACCGTAAAGGGCGACAGTAAACGCATTTTGAAAAATATTCTTAATTAATGTCTGTTTCCTCATTATATATATATATATATATATATATTATATATATATATATAAATATGGTGGAGCTTTAATAATATATTTCTCGATAATTTAAAGATGTATTTTTTCTCGTTTATAATTGGTAATCTAATTTCCTTTTATTCTGAATTTTTCTACAACGTAAAAATTAAACCCATTGTTTTTAAATATTGACTGTTTCCATCGCGATTATATCAGCATATATATATATATATATATATATATATATATATATTAGGGTGACAATAAAAATCGAAAGTTTGAGTTTTTTATTGGCCATTTGTTCAATGCTGCTACTATATGAGAAAACAATGCACTGTAAATATTAGGTCATTCAGATAATATTTAAGGGTGTCTCAAGTGAGGTAAATAATTCTCCTTATAACAAAAATTAATTATTCATTACCTAGTAAAAATAAATTAATATTTTTTTTAATTAATGTAAATAAACGTTAGTTTTAGTTCATAAGGTTTAAGTGCAGGCGTACTCCAATCGTAATAAGTAAATAATATATTTACTAAATATATTCCAGGGTGTCTTTCATTCAATTGTAGACCACCCATTAATTCTTGCTTTTCCTCAAGCCATACCCCTTTTTCAATGTACCAGGCTGAGACTTCCTATGATCCTCAACAACCTGCAAGAGATGTTGGCGCTGTTCTTCATTCTTCGTAATCTTTGTATTGAAGGCCTGGATCAAGGCAATTCCCCTCTCTGCCATGTCATTGACGACTTTTAGTCCTTCAACTATAGTCAAACCAGTCTTGAAATCTTCGTCGTCCGGCCAGGTCTCTGGTTCCTTGGACAAAAAACCATCATTAATTTTTTAGAAGTTCAAAGAGAAGCTTTGATCCTTTCGAGGCAAAGTCCGAGAGCTGCTTCGTTGAAATGGAAGAAACAGCAGGTATTGGGGCTCGCTTTGGAGGATCTTCAGCAGCTTCTTTTTCGAGGATTGATCGAGCGATATTCTTTTTCGTCGTTGCATTGATACCTTTATCAAAGAGTGCGAGACCAATCAAGTACTCGCTGAGGTACCATAAGTGACGACCGAGGACACTAAGGCAGGATGCTGGGATCTTTTCATCGTGGTACTTTGCTAGGTCTTGAAGAAGCTTCAAATCGTTCGCGGGAGCAGATGAAGGACTGCTGGCCGTAAACCACGCGCTAACATATAACTCCAGGGCAAAAAATACAAATCGTTTTAAGCCAGACATTTCACGAGTTGTAAGTCTGAACTGATGGGAAAGCAGCAGGATTTCTAATGAATAAATTACTTTTGCCATCCAACGTGCTCGGTGAAGTGCTCCAGGTCGCCGATACCTAAAGTTAGGTAAATTACCTCCAAGGATTGTAATCGACAACTCCAAGAATTCACGGTAATCATCCCTCGGCTGATGTTTTGTCAGATATAGATTCCAGCAAGCGATCAGTTCTTCTCGATTCTCATTCAGACTCGATGGAAGGTCTGACAGGGTCTTGTACTTATCTTGGCAAATTGTATTCCACGTCTCTTTGAAGCGGGAGAATAGGAGTATATCTGGACCAGATGATGGTCCCATGCATTCCATGTACGCCTTCTCAACGACAAGTTCTAGGATGTGATGGCGACATGCAAGGTATAAGAGTCGGCGGCCGAGTTTCTGCTCCAAAATTACGCATGCCCCAGACAAGTAACCAGTATTTGAAGCTGTAGTGTTGAAGCTCATAGCTGATACCTTTTCTGACACATTCTATTCTTTGAGCGCAGCATGTACCACCGAGGCGATGACCTCACCCGTTCCTGATGTCAGCTTAGGTACACCCAAGAGCTTCTCGGTATCAACTCCGGTTACGAAAATGGCTAGTCGGTCACACCGACCACCTTCATCGTCTGGTAGAATTTTTCCGTCCCAGTGAACAGTGAGCACTTCGTTGGGTGTGAACCTTTGTTTAATCTTTTCTGCCGTCGCCGAACGGAGCCTTTCTCGTGATTTTCTAATGGTTTCATAGTTGAGCGCGAGTTTTTGTGAGTTATGGCCGAGGCTTCTAGCCGTAGCGTCGATAATCCGGTGTGCTGAACGATGACTGATTCCTGTGCGATCCACTGTACTTGCCAATTCGGGAGTGATGACTCGGATAGTGCCACAAGCATAACACTTGCGTTTTTCAGGAGAGGCGGGCGGTGAGTCTTCAGATGATGGCGCAGAACTTGGTGCTTCAGACGTAGAAGAAGATTCCAGCTCAATATTTTCAAAAGTAATATTGGCTTGAGGTTGGTGCTGAGCTAGGCGTCTTTCAGTTTGTTCCCGACGCATGACAGAATGAGCCATTTTCTTGTCAACTACTCCCTTTTTCTCGCTGAGCAATAAGGAAGGCTCGATCTTCTTCAATGGTCAAAAGTTCCATCGCTTTAGGGTGGGCGACATCGAAAAGATTTTCCAAATTATCACGGAACTCATCTTTTTTCCGCTGGGTTTCCGTAGCGCGAGCACGATTTTTCTGGAGAAGCTTCCAAGTAAGAAAAAGATCCACCACTTTTCGACCAATGCTCTTCTCTGTGATGGTAGGTATTCGGGATTTCTCCCAGTAACCAATGACTGATGATGCCACCTCCTTCGTTGAGTCGTTCACTGTCTTCTTGTGCTCTATGTGAAAGTGAAAAAACAGGCGTAAAACGTCTCCAATTGAAGGAAGCCGTGCGCCCTTGATCTCGGGTATGGGATGGCCAATTAGCCAAATTTGACTCGCTGTGCGGGTAGTCGCCATTGGGCCTAAGAAAAGAAAAGAAACGTATATTAAATTAAAATAAGAATCAAAGCATTAATTTCTTTCGTATTATGATTCCATTTTTAAAGATCTCATTTATATTGTAATATATATATATATATATACAGGGCCGTCGAGAGCCATTAACGGGCCCCAGGGCTAGCAAACATTACGGGCCCCCACACCAAGTGTCAAGGCATTATATATATGCAATAAATCTATTAATATATATATATATATATGTATAACTTTAATAATATAATATTTAACTTTATAAAAATTAAGTAATTCAATAGTTCAAGTGTTTCAAACCTCTTCGTGCAACACCCAAAACACAAGTGAGAGATTTGGTTAAATATTTCTCAAGTTTATTGACCTTGGCTACTTTCGATCATACCACAAAGCGTGAGAACGGAAGCTACATTTGAAAAAATGTGTCAGATTGATGAATTTTAGTGTTGACTTTTAGGATACTCAGATATTACATGTAAGAAATTACATGTAAGGAGCTCTGAATGAAAAAAACGTCACAATTTCTTAATGATTATTATGATCCTTATTTATTTTTTTACGATTTTTTTATTCTCCTGCGGGCCCCCAGACACCCGGGCCCCGGGGCACTGGCCCCCCCTGACCCCCCCTCTCGACGGCCCTGTATATATATTTATATACTCGTATATATATTATCATAGGAAATCAAATTCAGTTCCAAATTTATATAATTTAAACATCAAACTATGCCAACAAATAATGAAACTTTTCTAGAACAATTTCCAATAATAATATAATCAATGTATCAAAATAAAAAATATTACCTTAGATATCTTAAAAGAATCGGGAGAGAACTTCTAAGCGTTGTTTTCAGTCAGGCAGTCGTATGCAAAATGAACTTGAAGCACCAAAAGCTGATCATCCAAAGATTGATACACATCATATTATTTAACGATTTATTTATGAAAATTTTAATTTAATGAAATAAATTAATCGATTTGCATAATCTATAGTATGAAATAAAGGAAACAATTCTATTAAATTATATAATACACTTGCATTCTCGAAACATTTTTGTTTTTGAAGCGTTGTCGAAACTCGTTCATTCTTGAAATTTCTTCCGCGCGACAGTTTCATTCATGTGACGTGAGGCACCCCTAAATGCTTTCCGAATTCCATGAGATTTCGTCTACGGTGTTTCCTCATAGGGTGGCAGCATTGGACAAATGGCCGGCAAATTTTTTTGAATTTCAAATTTTATCCCTATAAGAAGTTGTCACCCTAATATATATATATATATATATGGTGGAGCTTTAAGAATATTTTCACGATAATTCAGCACCGCAGTAGGATTTTTAAATTACCAAAACTTTTAAGAATTATCTGCTTTTAAAATCGTGGCATTTCTCTCTATTTTACTTATCATTATAGGACCGAATCGGAGCTAGGCAGTGTTATAGCTACTTTTGATGAAAGGGAGATAAATGATATGGATGCTTCTCCGCACAATCACCCCAGGGGCCTGAATACAGAAGTCGAGGTATTGGCACACATTCGGTCCAGCGAGTGCCACGTCATCGAGGAGATAATGTAAGTATTTTTGAGGTTAAGAACAAAACACATTGTATTTTCATTTATTAAAATGGCAGAAAACATGCCGATAATTTAAAGATGTATTTTTTCTCGTTTATAATTAGTAATCTAATTTCCTTTTTATTCTGAATTTTGTCTACAACGTAAATTTAATCCCATTGTTTTTGTCTGTTTCCTTCGCGAATATTTCGGCATATATATATATATAATATATATATATATATATATATATATATATATATATATATATATATGGTGGAGCTTTAGTAATATTTTTCTCGTTAATTCAGCATCGCTGTAGGATACAAAACTTTTAAGAATTATCTGCATTTAAAATCGTGGCAGTTCTCTTTATTTTACTTATCATTATAGGACCGAATCGGAGCTAGGCAGTGTTATAGCTACTTTTGATGAAAGGGAGATAAATGATATGGATGCTTCTCCGCACAACCAACCCCGTGACCTGAATACAGAAGTCGAGGTATTGGCACACATTCGGTCCAGCGAGTGCCACGTCATCGAGGAGATAATGTAAGTATTTTTTAGGTTAAGAACAAAACACATTGTATTTTCATTTATTAAAATGGCAGAAAACATGTACAAAGCGGAAGCAGTGTCCGTTAAATAAGTCTTAATGGCTACAATTACAAATGTGTATATACAACTTTACACAATATAGATATACACCTTTACACATTACAGGGGGTGCTAACATATGGGAACCTTTTTTTTGTCTGTCTGCATACACTTTTATCGTTCATCTCTATGTCGCACAAATCGAATAATTTTTAAAAATTCATAAATCCCTTCCCACGTGACATGTGCATGAGATATAAAATGCAATACAATCCACATGTTTCAGTATAATATTCCTGAAAACGATATGGGCTCCAAACAATCTCAGGCACATGTAATTGCGCGATAAACTGCACAACTACCGAATCATTCCAGGGCTGAAATCCGAGTGAATCAAAATAGTATTCTTTCCCTATTTTTAAAATAGATTGCAAACCAATGAATCCCCTCACCCCCCACAATGTCGGTGTTAACGATAATCCCGTACCAGTTTCTCGTACTTGGCAGCTCCAATATTTCATTCTTCGCAAACACACCGATAAATTTTGAACGTGTGAAGCGGTCACTTTTCATTACTCTCTGGAGTGTATTCGCGTCCATTTTAAAAGTCTGTGATCACGTTCCTGAAACGATCAACTTCTATTAGTGCCTGTGACTCGAGGTAAACTATTACACTTATAGGCGCGTCTATAAGCTTGGCAAATTCCAACCTGACTGAGATATTCCCGCTCTGCTGTGGACTTAAATGCATATTTGTGCCAGCAGACAAGTCAGGCGTAATATCAAATGAATAAATGTTACATTCTTCGACAAATTCTTTCTGCGTTACACCAAAACCAAGTTCGTCACAGGCGCTTGTATTATGAGCCAGACTACTATATGCTCTCGCGCAGAGCGGGAACACAGCGTCTGATGAGTAGTCCGTAATCAAGGTCCCTCCCAAAGCGATGCCATTTACGTATAGAGTAATATTTTTAAGGCCGAAATTCTCGAATTTAAAAGGCATTCTTTTTATATTTTCCATTCGTCGAGGCGTGGTCTCGCATTCCAATTAATATCCTTTTAGGTAGGACTCCAAGGGCCACGTTTTCTAGTTGCTTCGAGGCCAACCCGGCGGGAACCGTGTATAGTTTGATCGTACCCTGTTAATTGGGTATTTTACTGTGGCGTGTATTAAGTCTTTCTCAATTTCTATTTGTTTCGGGAACTTAATTTCACTCGGCGTATATGCAAATACGTCTCCTTGATGTGAATCACAACGGGTTTCGCGCCAGCTTCTTGATCAGACCCCAGATTTATGCAGATCTCAGGAATCGTGCGGGTATGCTTCAACTTCATAGCCACCCCGTTCATAAGCAACTTCTCCTGGAATGTGAATATGTATGCAGGCGTCCAAAACAATCATATATCTTTTTTTTAGAATTTTTAAATTTATCCTTTATTCCATTTTCATCTTTAGTATGGTAATACCTCTCGGCGGTTAAAAAGGTGTCCTTCGCTTCTTTTGAAAAGTTGAGGACATTTTCCAGATAGGCTCGTAGGTGATAGTACCCTGTTCCTGCCGAGTTGTTAACCTGGTTTAAATACACTTCACACTGGCTGAATATAGTGTAAAAAGTTGGTTTCAGGGTAGACAGAGTAACTATCATCGCAGTCCGTTCCATCTGAATGGGCTATACGCAGTTTAGCGGACATGTGCATGCAGCTTGGGTCAAAAAAGTAAGGGCCTGAGCTGGGTATCACGAATTCTATAGGGGCACTGGGTGAACTAATTGTGTTTAATGGGTTAATTATAATAAAGTCGCTATGCTCAATAGAGACCTGAGAGGGGAGCATATCAAAGAGGGACAGTTCCGATTTACAGCATTGTGAACTACACGGATGGATGAAACGTGCCATGACGAGTCAGAAATAGTGCCACCTCCCTCGACAAGTATTAGTCAACCTTTGATTCGTGAGAGTAGTGTCCTCAGCTTATATCAGTTAAAAAAATGATCAGCCATAGGTTTCATACGCTTAGAGCACTTCTTTTTTATTTCCTTTTACGTTTAGCGCCACGTGATGGTAACCCCTTCTTCCTGGAAGATCTCTTCTTTCCGTCGCGTGTTGGTAACCCCTTCTTCCTGGCAGATCTCTTCTTTCCGCCACCACGCATTTTTCTCTTTGCATCTTTGATGATTTCATCCCGTGTACGTTTCAAATGGTTTTGTAGAGCTTCTTTAGGCCTAGTGCCACCCATTATGTCTTCTGCCGCGTTAAAACCTGTTTGTAACGCCTCTCGCCCTAGGTACCTGGCACCCCTCTTCAACAGTGGGGCAGCGGTGCGTAGTATGGATGAAAAAATGGATCCAAGTCCACTCCCACGCTGGTACCTCACCCCTCGGTAGACTGTGATCGGTCTTCGAGTCATTATAAACGACGAAAGTGTAGTTTCACTGTTAAGCTCCCATCACCGAATGGAAATTTTTTCCCTCAATCGTTCTTATATATATCGAGATGTTGGTTAATAGATTAGTCGCAACATTCACATAATGGGGCTTGTCATATGCAATGCTCAAACTTTTCCCTCTATGGTTGGGGATGTGTACAATGCGCAGCAGTCGGGCCTGGGTGTTGACAACAAATTGGTGTTCTACGATATTGCTGTAATTATAGCACATGTCTGGGGGCGGAGAGTTTTCACCCAATTTCTCCATATTCATTTGATACATTAAGCTGGACAAGTCATGCTGTGCCTCGTGAAAGGTATCTCTTTGGAGAGCTGTGCTATATCGGCCCTCAGCCACAATTGTGAACAGCTCTTTGTCTTTAATATTTCTACTAAGCGTTGACTTTAACTTCAATGTGCATGTAGGCGTGTCTATGTTTACGACTTCAAAAAGTAAATCGTATGTCAGGTACGACCTTTCAAGACTCCTGTTTAACCCCGTCACAATGTCCATAGCAGTATCATAATGCCCGATTCCTAGCGATACGTTTGTGCTATAGTACCGTTCCTCACCGAACAGGACTGAGCGCATAGTATTCCCTAAGGTTATGCCTAATTTTTCGCACTCGTCGTATCTTCTAATGATCAGAAATATAATTTGTTCATTTTCAAGAGTTAAAAATTTGGTGGCTAACTGGAGTTCACATAACCCCACTTCATACGAATCACGCTCGAATTCAATGGGTCCGTGGAGTTCTGTCACAAAGTTGGCCAAGGGTGTTGTTAGGATGTACAGACAGAGAAGAAGAGGACGGGAGTGTGACGTAGAAATGGTTAGGAGCCATGTTGCATACTATTTAAACTTCATTATTGCTTCAGCTTTTATATAGGTGTTGAAGCTTTCTGGGTACCCTAGCCATTTCACCAGGTACATTTTTCTCTTTCCTGAACCTTTGCTTCCTATAATTTTCTCAATTTTAAACACATTTTTTCCTAAATTAAATATCACTTTCTGCAACTCCTCGCGGTAAAAGCCTCCTGATATTTCTTCCCCATTCAAATCTTCAATGTAATACATCATTATCGCACCTTTAGGTCTCATAGCCCTAATTTTAAAAATCTCACGTGTCCATCCTTGCTCAAATCCCTTCGCGAATTTATTTCCCGAACGCGACAGCCTTACATAATCATTGATTTTGAAACGCGGAGTGTGGTGGTAGTGGTGTTCCATCTCTTCTCGCATCTGGGCGCGTACCTCTCTAGAACCTCGTTAGGTGTTGTCCTAATCGTACGATGGTGTGAGCGGTTGTAGGATGAGGTCAATGAACCGAGAAGAGAACGTTTAAATATCTGTATGTGTTTTTTGTAAAATAGCGATGCATGCGTTCCTTTATGGTACGTTGAACTCTTTCAGCTGAAGAGGCCTTATGTATAGAATTGGTAGTGTAATAGCTGATATTAAACTCTGTGAACATGTTCTGAAAAGCGCGACCTATAAATTCTTTCTCCATATCCGTACAAAAATAGCCAGGAATCTTGTTTTCTTTCAACATCAACGTTTTGTTCGCTTTAGCAACTGTTTCAGGCGATTTATTTTTCAGGGGAATTAGCCACAGATATCTAGAGAATACATCTATTATGAATAGGATGTAGCGGTAACCATCGTTATACACTGAATATCTTTGGATGTCTGTTAAATCCGCCTGCCAAAGAGAATCAATCGATGTAGCTGTTGTCTTGGCCGTTTTAAACCTTTTTCTCACCGGTTTATGAAGTGTATAAGCATCCTGTCCCCGCAAAAATCTCCCTTACCACTGAACACCTCTGTACAGTTTATTAACGCCACCATAGGAGGCGGGGTTAGAAATGTCATAATAGCGTTTACTTAATATGTTAGCCATTTGCGTATTTTAGAGGCACGTGGGTAGGGTTGACCGTTTGTTCTCTTCTTTCTCCTCTTCAGAGGTGTTACCGCTGGGGGCGATGGCGTACTCAGTTGTGACACATGCGAGACTTGATCCAAATCTTTTAACCTATCCAGATTACCTATCAATGTTTTGGGGACATTTATTTGTTGTAGTCTTGCTTTAATATGCTTCCAGCCTGTTGGCGAGGGTCTGTCCCACTTTCTCACCAGATCATGAACAATATCAACGATATCGGATCCTTGTACCCTTGTTCCTTCAACAATGACCTCGTCTGTATCGGTCCACCGTATGATGGGATCCTCACTCAATAGATTATAAAGACTTAAACCTTTATTCCTCAATGTATGTGGGAGGCTGTTTTTTAACACATGTTCGATGTGTTGTGTTCCGTTGTTCTTTGGTTGGCCATCGTCGGGGCCAGGTCCTGTGTCGCCATGCTCAGCACTACTCGCGCTGTGCCTACTAACCACGGGAAGCTCTGTCGGATTCTTATAATCTTCGTACTCATGAAGAAATTTCTGCAAAGCCTCTTGGTACAAGATCCTTTTCTCATCAGGTCTGGAGTCTTTGAACTTTGCAATGAAGCATACACCTCGTGCGGAATCACAACCACCTTCATTATATTAATCTAGTCAGTAAAGGACCCAAAACTGAAAATATGATGGGTAGGAATGATTCTCCTCTTTGTACAATAATGCGCTTTTTCTTACCCACAGTTTGACTTTTATGAGCGAGGGCTCGTATTATGTTCTTGTAACGACGTAAGTGAGTCTTCTGAGAGGGTTTCATTGGCACATTACATTTTATAACATTAAGACAGATTTCATAGATGCATTTTAAAAAGTCAGAGTCGATATTTTTAACAAACATCTGTTGCAGGGCCCAGAGCAATGGTTGATAGATTTTTATTAATTCACGGTATTTCTTTAGCCTATTTGTCATTCTGGAATATACACCGTTTCAGGGTCGCTTGGGAATTATATTCGTTCTTAGAAGCACCCTAAACGTGTTTCGCGGGTGAAGGTCACAAAGAAAATATCCATAACGCTGGTTTGTGGCCTCTTTATAAACCTCCAAAAACTCCTTCCGCTGATTCGGGAACAATTTGTGATACATCTCTACGTTGCCCAAATAAGACTAGATATTGTGTATTTAGCGACACATCGCGCATGTATCTATTTTTGAAAAATAGTTTCTGATTGATGAAGAACACACTTATGTTAAGATGGTGGGAGAACACTGTAAATGTCTCGGCAAACGTTTTATCCATTTCCAACATGAGGTCGTCAATTACAATGACTGTATGTTCATTTCCCTTTAACGAATTAACGTCATAGACCCCTTGTGGAGCAAGATTTCCTCTTGGTACTCGTTGAACACTGATTGATACGTCGAATAGCACCATATAACTTTATGCACAAATTTTGAGAACATCTCTCCCTTTTCTTTAATGATTTTAAGCATAAGCACAGTTTTACCACATCTTGTAGGGCCAGATATAATACATGTGGATGTACTCGTGAACCTGAATTTTTCTACAGAATCCATTTGTAACACGTCACACCCCTAAGTGGGCCATTTACAAAATATAATAAATATTTAAGTGATGACCCTTATATTTTGTTTTCTTCTTCCACAGAACCGTGAGTGACGACGACGCTGTACAGCACCCCATCATCGCTATTACAGACGAGCCCGTTGACCGTGCAGCTGCAGAACCCTTCCCCGCCGACGAGCCCTCACCAGCGAAACCTGTAGCACGCACTAGTTCAAAGCGGAGGCGTGATGAAGAACCCTCCACGTCAGGTATAAAGCGTGGCAGGATTGCTCAGGTTGTTAGACCACCAGTAATAGAGCCCCAACCCTCAACGTCTTACGAAACAACCCCCACAATAGTACCTTCCTCAAATATAACCCCTTATTCAATTCCGGGTACATCCTCCACAGCAGCTTCCCGTTCTGTTGAGGATGGCATAACATTCGAGTTGGTGCGCACCGCTACCCCCACCACGGCATTGACTAGAAATCGGTATATAGTCAGGGTTGATCCTAGATCCATGTATAACAATGGTGTCGAACACGGACTACGGCGCATAGTTGAACGTATTGTAGAGTTTGCCGTTCAGAACCGCGACGAACGTGAAGTGAGGACGAGGCTGTCCTTCAGATTCGGGTCAGATGACGGAGCTGTAGATGATTTTTGGGTAGTAATACCGTTCAGACGTTTGGCAGCTGAAGATATAGAGTATATATGATATTAGGTCGTATAATGCAGGCCTCTCAAAGTAGTATAGCCTTCAATATGAACAACTTCACTGTAATATGGGTCCTGGAGAGTTGAGAAGTGTAGAACAGGAAATTAATGTTCGTATAGTTGTATTTGGAATGGATGATCGTCGTAGAACTGTGTATGTTTTTAGAAGCTGTGTGAGAGATTGTACAAGACCCCTACTTATTTTAGGACTGTCAGGGACAACGTATCTCCCCATCCGTAATATAAGGGACCTTTACGCGAGTTATGATAAAAGTCGAAAATATGGACATCATGATTTGTGTAAGGGGTGTATCAAGTTTGCGGATGATATAGTGGAGCATTGTAAAGATTGCCACATGGTATGTGAGCAGTGTAAAAGCTCCAAATGTGAAAGCCGTGTAGTTGAAGCTGAGAAGAGGGATTGTGATGTGTGTAGACGTACATTTTTCAATAATAACTGTTTTGAGCTCCATAAATCAATTGGCACGTGCAGGAAAATGAGAATCTGTGAATGTGGTATGCTTCACATGATGGATAATTAATTGGAGAAAATTCACGCATAAATGTGATGAAATTCACTGTTCTACATGCCATGAGAAATATAAGGCGGTTGGAGTAAAGCATGTGTGTTATATGAAAGACGCTAAGCCTAAAAACAGCCCTTCTATAACTGTGTACTACGATATAGAAACATACACGAACGCTGAAACAAAAGAGGTCATTCCACATTTAATTGTAAGCCAGACTATCTGTGATGAGTGTATGGAGATCGAGTGTGATGAGTGTCACAAATGTGGAAAACGGACAAACGTTTTTAAAACGAATGCCCACGAGAGCCCTGTGAAACTCTTTGTGTCCTATATTGTCAAGTTAGCGGACAAGTTCAAAAAAATGACTGTATATTCTTGCCCATAACGGAGCGAAATTTGACACACAGTTCCTTTATAAGGAGTTGCTTGAGCACGAGTCATCTGAGATATTTACAGGTGATCCCTCGAAAAGAGGCAACAAACTAATACAGATGCAAATAAGAGGTAATGTACAGTTTAAAGACACTTTATTTTTCACACCTTGTAAATTAGCAAAGCTGCCCAAGGTGATGGGCGTAGCCACTGAAGTTTCAAAAGGATATTTCCCTTACACATTCCTCACTAGCGAAACTTTAAATTACGTAGGACTACTCCACCCAAACATTACTTTAACTATGAATGTATGAGCACAGAGGAACGTGATGATTTTGACCGATATACAACAGTTTTAATGAATGTAATCCTGATAATATAGCTGATGAGTGTGAGCGTTATTGCGTGAATGATGTACAGGTGCTTAGAATATGTTTCAAGGCCTTTAGAAGGATGTACATATGTCGTTTCAAATGCGATCCGTTGCAAGTCGCAACCACCATCGCCTCATTATGTTTTACGATGTTCAAGAATAACTTCATGCCGAAAGACACCTTAGCCATTATCCACAGAAACAACCCCCGCAGTTATGGGCACAAGGCTATTTACTGGCTCATACACCTACAGCAGCAGACAGGTGTATATATAAAGCATGCCCGCAACACGGGTGAAGTACCCGTTAAGGTTAATGGTCGTGTTTTTTGGGTTGATGGTCTAAGTGAAAACCGTGCCACTGATGAGAAGACTGTGTACTCCTTTAACGGTTTCTGGTGGCACGGGTGCCCCCGTCCTTAGTGTGGAGTCGTAGGAGATATCCACGGTAGATCTCCTGCCGACAGTCTTGCGTGGACCCGCACTCGCGATCAACTTATAGGCTCCCAGTTCACTCACAAAGTCTTATGGGAGCATGAGTATGATGCACGGTTGGAAGCAGATGGACAGTACCGTAAAGAAATAAACACGATCAAACGTTCAATGGTGCTGGATCCTCTCAAATGCGGTGATAGCTTGTTCGGAAGGCGTACAAATCCCTTCAAGCTATACTTTTCGCCTACGGAGGGTGTGAAACTCCATTACTACGACTTCTCTTCTTTATATCCCTACGTGATGAAGAACAATCCGTACCCCGTAGGTGCACCTGAAAAAATGGTGGGTCCCACCATACCAACCATCGAGGAGTTTTCAGCCAACTTGAATGAGCCCTACTTTGGAATCTCTTTCGAAGACGTGCTCCCCCCTCGCGATTTATGGATGCCGATCTTACCCGTCGTTATAGATCACAAGCTCATGTTTCCCCTGTGCGTGAAGTGCGCAGAAGAGAACAATGGTGATTGTGACCATACACCGCACCAGCTATCCAACCTTTTCACACCATATATAAACGCTTTTTTGAAGGATAAGGTTGAGGCGTCAGGATATCCGCGAGGGGTTGATACCGATGATGAAAAAACGGCTAAAGAACCTGGCAAGCGCTTTAGTGCAAAGTTGTGTCTAAACAGTCTTTGGGGAAAATTTGCACAGAATACTGGCCAAGGTAAAGTTCATTTGGCTCCCGATAAAGAGGTCATGGAGATTGTGAATGTAGATAATAATTACATAATAAAATATAACAATACCGAATTGGCTACAGATACCTTACGGGTTACAAACATACCTGTAGCCAGCTTCACAACAGCCTACGCACGCATCAAACTTTTGGGCCTATTGCATTCTCTTGGGCGGCGGGTTTTGTACGCTGACACAGATAGCGTGATATTCACAGCGAGGGAGGGTGAATACATGCCTGCTATTGGGGAGTTCCTCGGAGAGCTAACTGACGAGATCAAGGATGACTATGGAGACATCGCATACGCAAACTCGTTTGTGTCAACAGGGCCAAAAAGCTATGGGGTACGGGTGAGGGTAGGGGATGATACGAAGTATATCGTGAAGGCTAAGGGTATCACGCTTAACCAGGCGAATCGGCTGGTCGTTAACTTTGATTCGTTGAGGGAACTAGTTTGCTTGAAAGATGAGGATGACCATCTACCGCAACTGACTGTAGGTAACCACAATTTTCAGGCGCAGAAGCTCGGGGGGGGTGAAGGAACTTAAGGGTACAAAGGTGTGCCGTAACACCTATAGGAAACGTTACCATGTGCCTGGTACCTATGTTACCGTGCCCTTTGGGTACCATAATCTTTGATATGTCTATTTTTAACTTATTTATTACATGTATTTGTAAATATATATATATATATACACACACCTTGAATATTTCGTTTATTAAATAAATCGTGTTTCAAATACCGTTTCATTTTCTCCTTTGCGTGCGTGTGTGCGTGTGTACAGTAAAAAGCTAAGCCCCGCCCACTGTAAGACCGGCAACGTGAGTCTTGCTGCTACCTGCGCATGCCTCTATCACAGCGAGCTCAGTTGACCTCTGCGTACCCTTGAGCTCAGACGTGTATTCTCCCGCATAGAAGAAAAATAGTAATGGCTACCTTTAATATTGCGTGTTCAACATTTATGAAGTGGTATTCGGCAAAGTGCCAAGATGTGGTGGATACTGAAAAACTCCCTATTCCCCACTCCTTTACCACTTTTAAGGCTACATTGAGCCGTGCGAAGGACCAAGATGTTCAAATACTCTACGTGTATTCTGGCGAGGGCGTTGTAGGATTTCGTAGTACAGACGATGTATTGAAGTATGTTATAGACCTAACCTTTATAAAGGTTCACATATACCGCGAAGTAGAAGAAGCAACACGTTCAGAAGATAAGCAACGGTTATGGATGGTGAGTCTTATTGATGAGTGGTGTGACAAGCGATATTATGTCATGTTACATCATACCGTGTTCAGGCGTGAAACCGGCACCATTAACTATGTACTTGAAACGATTTGCAGGCAAGCAAGCAGGCGTAATGTTATTTATTTAAGTGTTGAGGAGATGAATAGAGTCTTCGTGATAGTTGAGAAGTGGGGAGAGGACCATTATAAAATACCTGCAGGTGTAGGTACAAGAAGAGAACAGATTAGTGACGCCCCTTATATGCCGTTGTTTGCACTTTGTGTATAAATAACGAACAGCCATGCATTGATATACGACTGATGTGGAAGAACGCATCTGATAATAACGTTCTTGTCCCTACGCGAAACCGTTTCATCCTCGATAGAATGTTTGAAATCGTTGGATTCCGCAAGCTGAAGCCTCTATTTATTTTGACACGGTTCTTGAATACGCGTACACAGCTCTGCTCGACGGATTTATCGAATGTAGGAATGAACAAGGCCAGAATGGTCTAGAGCTGGATGCATATTTAAAAGGTTTAGATTCTTCGAAATATCCTAAACTTTGGTACAAAGCACTTGAGCGGTACAGGGCTGAGCTCACCTACACTGTTCACCCTGAAGAACTGTACCTCTATATAATGAATAGCTGTCGTTACGACTTGGAAGATTATTTCAATTGCCGCTATGCAGAGTGAAGAAGAGTTCACGATTGAAAAGCTCGAGACGGTAAGAAAAAACCCTCGATTGGAAAGGCTTGTTTATAAACTTGTATTTAATAATGATGTTGTGGTTAACGATGACCTCTTTTTGCGTGCTTTTGATTGTATTCTAGCCGTGTTTAAAGATAACTTGCCAACCGGATGTAAAGTAGGCACAAAAATAGTATTGAATTATATGAAAGCCATTTATGTCGAGTATAGGCTTACGTATCAGTTAAACGGTGAAGTGATGCTTGGACGGTTTTACCACGTCGTACAAAGTAATATCGATGTGGATGTAGACTCTATTACGTGTGAGTTTAGCGGTTTGCACCGTAGAACATAAAGGATGTATATTTAATTATTTAATTGTGTGTATATATATTTCCTGTGCTAATATGCAATTGATTATACTTTTCGTATATTATTATTTTTAATTAGTTAATATAACCCGTAGAACATAAAAGATGTATATTTATTTATTTAATTGTGTGTGTGTATATATATATATATATTTCCTGTACTAATATGCATTTGATTATACGTTTCATATATTATTATTTTTAATTATTTAATATAACTATATATGCAATTGATTATACGTTTCGTATATTATTATTTTCAATATATTTATTTGTTTAGAATAACTGTATATATTTTTCCTGTACTATTTTGATAATACAACGTTTTGTATATTTCTGATTATATATTTCCCGTTCGTGATGCTATTATTATTTTTGATCATATATATATATATCCCATTGTATATTTATTTCCATTAATTCGCCTAAATAGAATGATGTATTGACGTTTTCTTTATTCCTTTTTGTTGGTACAGGGTATTTAATTATATCAATTGGTTGGTTTCTAAAGCGGATTTCTAAACCAGAATATATGCTTTAATTAAATACATAGCGCTATCTGGCGACTCGACCTTCTAAGCCAAATGGCGGATTAAGTCAGAATATATGCTTTAATTAAATAAATAGCGCGAACTGGCAACTCAACCAGATACGCCAACTGGTGGTGGTGAGAGAGAGAAATAAACATAAACAACATGATCGAATGTTGCAATAACGGGGTCCTGCCCCTACGAACCGTCGAAAGATGTTTACACTCCACCTTAGACCTACGGTTTAACACGGATCATTAGGGCGCCCTGTCCAGCAATCACGATATTTAGATGAACTTTTTTCAGAAGATTTGCATATATAGGCTCGCCTTTGCTTCCCGTACGAATTGTTCATTCTGGCGAAGCTTTACACTCCACCTTAGACCTACGGTTTAACACGGATCATTAGGTCACCCTGGCTATCAACCGCGGAAAGACGCGCCGGGTTTCGAGCCCGCATCCACCTTAGAGTTTAACGCGTGACGCACATAAACGTGATGGGTGTGTACGTGCCGTGTACACTGTGCCAACTGGCTGATGATGCCCGGAGGCACTGGCTGATTAAGCCAACTGGCTGAGTAGGGGCCCTATAAGACAACGGCCACTCGGCTGGTCTTAATATGCGCTTGGCTCCTGCCGGGCGAACAACTCTCCTCTCTCTCTTAGGTTAGGTCTCCCCCAGCGGGGTTCATTGCAGCTTGGAGGATAACTCCGCCTCCAAGTTGAATAACCCCTTGTTGCTCTTGCAACCCCCTCCCCCATTTAGGGGGTAACTTGAAACAAAGGGGGGTTGGCACTATGGGGTGCCTTGCAACAAGGGGTTGGGGTTGGCACTCTTGCAACATCTTGCAACATTTGTAATTGCACTGCACTCTCCCATTTTGCGGTCATACTACTTAAGTATTTTCAAATACATTACTGCCCATGTCTGCACTATATCTATTGCTCTAGTTGAATCGTATAAAGAATACATACAGCATTATGAAAAATTCTAACAGGTTTGTTAGACAAGATCTGTGCCGCCATGCTATAAATAAAAAATTAAATTGTTTGATCCTAGGTGATACACGAAATGTTCTGTAATAATGGATTCCAACAGCTTGCCGACAGTTGACGTTAAACTGATCGGGCGGTAATTACAAGGATTTTACCTATCCCCCCTTTTCAAAGATTGGTGTTACATTTGCTAATTTCCAGTCGGCTGGAACTTTCCTTAATTCGAATGATTGTTTGAATATAGTTACTAAATCATCAACAATATTCTGGCTAACCTTTTTCAATACCCTTGGAATTATAGCCTTACAACTTACAAAATAAAAGTTACAAATAGAACACTTTGTTGATGATCTGTTACTCCAAAAGTCAAATTTTTTTAATAAAACAAAACAAAAAATCTTTTGTAATAACTGATGAGATGATCCTCAAGAAACTAGATAAATAAAAAATAAGTGAGTCTCCTGGCCCTGATGCTATACACCCCCGACAACTGAAGGAATTAGCCATAACTATCTGTAATAGAGTGGGTTGAAAAATTTTTCAACTATTGCTTCACTGGTAATAAGGTGGATTGAAGGGTGATAAAAAAGAATATGAGAATTAAAAAATTTTCAATTCATCCTAAGTACCCCATTTTTCCCCAAAATAAAATGGCCGCCAGCCAGTCATTATACGCTTCATAACTCGAAAAGTATTATTTTTACAAAAATGTTTGCTGAAGCAAAAATTGTTTATTTCACATTTTCTACCTCATATAAATGTTTCAGATGTTTAATGAATTTTTTTTTGTTTTTCAGGTTTTTGTTGGATTTGGAATTGGTAATTTCTGATAATTAATAACAAATATGGCTTCTGCTTAAAACATTAGAGCTACAAGGAGTCAATCAAAACCACATTTTATATTTGGAACCGCACAAGAGCTTCCTCTTACAACATTGCCAACAAATAAACAGGTGGGCCAATACCCTGTTCTTTTAAAAGAAGCCACTTCAGTGACTTCACATAACTGATATTTTCAACAAAATTACTGAAGATATACTCTGTATTTGGAGAAAAGCTTCAATTCCTGCAAGAGCTGACAAATCAGTTTATATCAAATTAAAGCGGTTCATCGGCGAAGCAAACGATCTTAGTAGATCAAAAAGTAGTGTCAAAATGAGAGAAAATTTTAATGCCACCTTGGAAGAAATATTCGATATCAGTGCCTGTAAATGCCCTTTTATCTCCCATCAAAACTTTGGCTGTCCTGAGAGCTGCGAAGATAATGTTATAATGTTTCAGACCAACAAAGACCCTAGGCTCCACTTATGGCTGGTCTACCTGTCTTCGTAATTGTGTATTGTGCATGTCCTCCGTGGTGGGGGAGGGGACCTACAATTTTACGTGGGTTCCGAACCAAAAAAGCCTTAATTTTACTACCTTAAACTATACCCACTCTATCAACATATGCGTATAATCGATTTTTAAACATGTTTATAGACGTGCTACTAATTACTTCTACCGGCAAACTATTTCAGCTATTTACTATTCTATGCGTTAAAAAGTTTTTGCCAACTGCTGTCTCGAACCTTCCACTTGTCAACTTACACCCGTTATTTCTAGTCCTATTATATTGAGATATTTCGAAAAAGCTATCTCTATCTACATTATTGAACCCATTCATATTTCGAAAAAGCTATCTCTATCTACATTATTGAACCCATTCATATTTCGAAAAAGCTATCTCTATCTACATTATTGAATCCATTCATAATTTTGAAAACCTGGATTAGATCGCCCCTTAGCCTCCTAGTCTCGAGTGTAGTCAATTTTAACTCCTTAAGCCTATCCTCGTACGACTTCGACCTAAGCGACGGAATCATCTTAGCTGCTCTTCTTTGAACTCTTTCGATTTTGTCTACATCTTTTCGCATATGCGGATTCCAAAAGTGGATCGCGTACTCCAAATGAGGTCTAACTAATGATTTATAAAGAGGAACAATAATATCGCGCGATTTGTACTCAAAATTCCGAGCTATAAAACTTAACACTTTGTTCGCTTTATTGACCGCTGCTGTACTTTGTTTCGCTACTTTTAAATCACCAGTGACTATAACTCCTAAATCTTTATACGCAAAATTTCCGTTACGCGAACCTATATGTAAAATTTTGCACTTATGGACGTTAAATCTCATTTGCCATGTGACTGACCAATCAACGATTTTATTCAGATCTTCCTGAATTTTACCTCTATCTTCGTCATTAATCGCCCTACCACCCAGCTTCGTGTCATCCGCAAACTTTGAAACTGTACTGACTAGGCCGACATCTAAATCGTTAATATATATAAGAAAAAGCAAGGTGCCCAATACAGAACCCTGAGGAACGCCACTCGCTACATTAACCCAAGACGACTCCACTCCATCAACGACCACCCTCTGTTTCCTACCTCGCAACCACTCTTCTATCCAATTTATTACTACACCTCTGATTCCATGAGCCTTAGTTTTTCAATGAGTCTTTTGTGCGGTACGGTGTCAAACGCTTTTTGAAAATCTAAATACACTACATCAACCGCCCGATGACTATCGTAAACTTCAACCACGCTTTGAAAAAATTCTAACAGATTAGTTAAGCAAGATTTGTTTTGCCTAAAACTGTGCTGCGTATTTCTAACCAAGTTATGGAATTCTAAGTGTTCGACTATACGATCTCTAATTATTGATTCCAGTAGCTTACCTACAACAGACGTTAAACTGATTGGCCTATAATTTTCCGCCGCAACTTTATCGCTTTTCTTAAAGATAGGTGTTACATTTGCTAACTTCAAATTATCTGGTACGCACCCCTCAGAAATAGACGCATTAAAAATCTTTCTTAGCGGCACAACAATGCTTTCTTTTAAATCTTTTAGTTGTATGGGATATATGGAATCCGGTCCCGGTGATTTACGCATTTTCATTTTATCAATATAGTGCATTACCTCCCCTTCACTAACCACAATATTATCCAAAATATTACCATTATCAAAAGGTATTATGTCTATGACCGTAGGGATATTCGTTACATCTTCTATAGTAAAAACTGACGTAAAAAATTCGTTTAGCAAGGTAGCCATTTCCTTGTTTTCAGAAACTAGCTCTCCGTTAACATTTTTCAACGGCCCCAAGACACTTTTTACTGGATTAATATTGTTGACGTATTGAAAGAATCGCTTGGGGTTTTCTTTACCGTCACGAGCTATGGAGATTTCAAATTCGCGCTTGGACTTTTTTATTACACTTTTCGCTTCACGCCTTAGAGATATGTAGTTGTTTCGTAACCACAAATTGTCTTTATCGCACTTATGTAGTCTACAAGCCCTATCTCTTCTCTTTATAATGTCTCCTACTCTAGAAGTAAACCACAAGGGCTTGTTGTTTACTTTCGCACGCTTAATTTTGTACAGTACACATTCCCCATTTATAATCCTAAATACTGTTTCAAACGATTCCCACATTAGTTTTGCGTTGGAGATCCCCATTACGTTTTCCCAATTGACGTGTGACAATTCATTTCGAAATTTACAAAAGTCTGCGTGCTGGAAGTTAGGAATTTTAGTCGAGTTAGCTGGTTTCGAGTGACTTACTGAAAGGACAAACTGTACCATATTGTGATCGCTATTGCTTAACGGTTCTATTACTTGAAGATCAATAATAAGCCTATCATCCATAGTTATTACTAAATCTAAAATACTGTCCAACCTCGTAGGTTCCCCAACCTTTTGGATAAGAAAGCTATCCTCGATAAAATTAACTAAACGATTACCTTCCGCGTCTCCCTGCATTGTATCGTAATTCACGTTGGCGCAATTAAAGTCACCCATAATTAAGGGCCTGCTCGCTACCTATTATTCTCTTTACTTCACGATGTAACGCTTCGTCCGTATCAGTTGATTGATTAGGGGGCCTATATATAACCGCAACAACAAGTTTGAAATCGTTCAATTTAAGTTCTGCTATAGTCGAGTCTATCGGTTCTGGAATTGTGCTTTACTTCTATAACGTTCGCAATATTATTTTTAATATACAACATAACACCGCCTCCTCGCCTACCTATTCTGTTTTTAACAAAAAATCTATAACCTCTAATTTGATACTCCCCTACAAAGTCGCGTGTTTCAGTGCTAAGCCACGATTCATTTATCGCAATTAAATCATAGTCTTTACAAGCAATTAAAGAAAAAAATTCGTTTATTTTATTTCGTAGGCTACGAGCATTTAAGGATAGAACCTTCAAATTGCTTGTAATTGCGACACCTTCGCGAGCGCAGGGGAAATTTGAGGAATTTACGCTGGGACCGTTCGAGTTACGGCAGCCTGAAAAGAAGAGACAGTATTATGAAATAGTCTTCCTAAACGCGCAGCGCCAACGTCATTAAGATGAAGTCCATCTCCAAGGAACAAGTCCCTCCTGCCGTAGAAACTGTTCCAAAAATTCGCAAAATGCACTCCTTCCTGTTGGCAAAGAGACTTTAGGTTATTACTGATATAGGTCGCCTTGCTGTAGAAATCGCTACGTTGGATAATTCGAGGAAGTATACCTGTTAAAACAATCTTATTAGTTTTTTCCTTTAGTCGCTCTAGTAAGTCCCTGTACCTGGCCAGCAGCTCTTCCGATCTAGAATTTAAAACGTTATTAGTACCGATATGAATAACATACGTTGTGTCCTCAGAGGTTCCGTCTGTAAAATGGTCAACACTATTAGTTATATCCTCCACCCTTGAACCAGGATAGCAGTAACGGCGCCTACGACGAGGGTTTCTCCCACAGAATTCCTCGAGCTGCCCTCGAACAATGCAATCGCCAACGAGTCGTATTTCCGGTTCATCAGCATCTTCGAAACCTAAAACAGAAAATTGTTGTTTGTTATTACTGGTAGAGAAGTCTTAGGTTTTCTCAATGGGGCTCCATTACGCACTCGAACGAAGGGTTGGGAACTAGGGGAAGAGAGAGGGCTATTAGTTCTATTTATATTATTAGTAGAAACTGAGGCAGGAGGGGTCGGAACTGGAGTCTCAAGGGATTCTAATTTTGCCGTCAGGAGCATCACACTTTCTTCAAGCCTCACTTTGGCCTCCCTCTCACGTTCTAACTCGTTCCTCAGGACTTCCATGCTTGAGCACTAGGGTGTCCCGTTAAACCCAAAGTCAGCATTAACCGATAAAATACCGTGAAGTGGGCTACTAAGAATGCCCAAACAAATTTTTAAAGTCCTATCTAAAAAAATCATGCATCCCCAGGGGTTTACATTTTACACCCCCGATTCAGACCAAAAAATTGGCATTTTGACCCTTAAAAGACCCATTAAAGCTAGAAATTACATACACACTTTTCCAATCTGTTAGTAGGAAGCCCCAGAACCTCGTCAAGGTCGATTTATAGTTTATAGTTTTTTTTAGTTTTTTCTAGTTTTTTTTATGTTTTTTTTTAGGTTTTTAAAATTTTTTTTTACTTGTTTTGTATTTTAAATTTTTTTTTTTTTTTTTTTAAATTGCATAAATCCCCTTTTTTAATAAAAAATTGCATTAATCCCCCTTTTAAACTAATAATTTACCTAGTAATTACGAAGATTCGGTGCTGGTTAAGTGTGCGGTCTACCTAGCTTCGAGCAGTCTACCACAATTAAGCTGCGGTCTACCATCTGAGTTTTGACAGAATATAAACTAACGAAAATATCACGACTTAACCTAACCAATTATCAAGGGCGTACAGTTGATCTATTACACTGGTCAACAAATTTTAAGGAATTTTTTGTATCTTTAATGAAAGTAGCCGATTCTTATGTATTTTTGCATGCTGAATTTGAAAATGATAGTGAAATTGTTTAATTAGTTCGCGTTTTTAAGATATCATGGTAATTATTGTGTAAGTACTGGTAAAAATTTATCCCACAACATATATATTTTAAGGAGCACACTCACTTCAATGTCGTTTCCTCTTGGCCTGTCTCTTGTACTCTGACTGTGTAGTGTCTCTTATTACTGACCAGCAGAAATCAGCCAGCATAGATGAATTCCACTTGCCCTGGTAACGTTTCTCAAGAGCTGAAATCTGCTGATGAAAACGTTCCCCATGTTCGTCACTTACTTCACCAAGGTTTGCCGGGAAAAAGTCGAAATGGGAATGGAGGAAATGAATTTTTAGAGACATGTTACATCCCATTCTTTGGTACGCCTTCAACATATTATCCACCAATTCATCTGCATTTGGAGCTCTGTTGTTTCCAAGGAAATTTTGCGACACTGACTTGAACGAGACCCAAGCTTCTTTTTCTGCGCCCTCCAAAAGTGTCTCGAAATGTTCATCTTTCATCAGATTTCGTATATGAGGACCAACAAATATGCCTTCCTTGATTTTTGCCTCACTGAGTCGAGGGAACTTCTGGAAAAGATACTTAAATGCCTTTCCATCCTTATTGAGTGCCTTCACAAAATTTTTCATAAGCCCTAACTTAATATGTAACGGTGGTAGAAGTATTTTGCTTGGCTCTACTAATGGCTCGCACGAAACGTTTTTCACACCTGGCACTAAATGTTCTCTTAGAGGCCATTCCTTCCTTTCATAATGCTGTGACCTAGCACGGCTGTCCCACTCGCAAAGGAAGCAGCAGTACTTCGTGTAACCCTGCTGGAGACCAAGTAACATGCCGACCACTTTCAAATCACCACATATGCTCCATTTGTGAGCGTTGTAGTTTATGTGGTGAAGCAGATATTGCATATTTTCATATGTCTCCTTCATGTGGACAGAATATCCAATTGGAATGGCAGCTTTTTCGTTTTTGTTATGAAGTAGTACAGCCTTAAGGCTTAGCTTAGAGGCATCAATGAACAACCTCCATTCGTCATCTCTGTATGTTATATTTAGAGCATTCATTAAACCAACAACATCTGTACACACCACGAAGTCACCATGTTTGATGAAGAAAGTCTCCAACGTGGATTGCCTACTGCGGTACATGGATATTTGGACATCATCATGAAGAAGATGCCACTGTTGAAGGCGTGAGGCGAGCAATTCTGCCTTAGACTTCGGTAAGTCCAAATCTCTGATGAGGTCATTCAGTTCGTGTTGGGTGATTTTATGCGGTTCTGTAGACAGTTCACTGGGCGCAAAGTCGGTATCTTGTGATGTTGTGGGATGTGCAATGTCTTCATCTGTACTCGTTACAGGATGCTCTTCGTCATCCAAATCGAGGGTGTCTGAGGAGGTAGGAGGATTGGGCACAGGTATGTCTTCGTTATGGGGCACAGGTCGAATGGCGGATGGAACATTAGGATACTTGAGGGCCCATTTTTTCTTCTTACTAATTCCACGTAATGGCGGAACCATGCAGAATAAACAGTCATCCACGTGGTTACTTTGTTCCCTCCACACGACGGGGATGCCGAAGCCCATTGACCTCGGTTTCCCATTGTACCACTCAAGTAATGTAGTTGCACATGTAATGCAGCATATATGCGGCGCCCACGTTTTGTCCTGATCTCCTAATTTGCACTTAAAATAAAGGTGGTACGCTTTCTTGATGGCAGGTGTTAACGTCTTCTTTTGCGATTTTAATGTTACTTTGCCGCAAATATAGCAAAAGTTATTTGAGTCATTAACGCATTTACGTGGCATTTTGCTTATAACGTCAATGAGAAACTGATCGCAAGATTACGCTTTAATACGCACTACACTCTATATGTCATGAACTAACCACAGGTGCAAATTACGAGGAAACACTACAAAAGCACTATGTCAAAATGTGAAATAACGTGTCACCACAACAAGCGTCACTCTAGAACTGAGCTAAAGGGATTTACGATGTACTCAAGATGGCGCCAGACAACAAGGTTGCCAAACGAGCACATTCTACAGTGTTGGCATATGTTATGCTTCAATGATATATTCATTTCAATTGGGAAATAATGAAAACAGGGCACCCGTGTATCTTCTAAACGCGAACCAATCATGCAAAATGAAGGTCATTTTCGGATTCAGCGACGTCGAATTACTAAAGAAATGATGGTTTCATCGAAGATACATTTTGGCTGTTGATTAGTGAATTATTAATTACACTGGTATGCATCAATTTTGCTGTCAAGGGTTTTGTAAGTGATTCTTATAGAGTCTTTCCTGCTGATTTCGAATCTGCAATCCGTTTTTCTCAATCAGCTCAGGTTATCCGGCTATGGCCTCATACGTAAAATAGAATTTTTCGTGATTTTGTCAAAGCGGAATTGGAACAGTAACATCTATCATCACTTGTTTCACTTGTATAATATCTTTTTTACTTTTCAGGCATATAGATAAAATATTTCATAATGAATAGAGCGTGTAAAAATGATCCCAATAGATTCTGCTACATATGTGGGACGGTTACCATGCCAAATAACCAGTCTCAAATCACTAAATTTGTGAAGACAATGTATAGAGCATACTTTGGAATTAAGCTAGGGGACCAGGACAAAAATTTCGCCCCTCATATGTGCTGCAGGACGTGCATTGAAAATTTGAGAAGATGGAGCAAAGGCAGAGCGAAATCTTTGCCTTTTGGAATTCCCATGATTTGGAGAGAAGGAAAGGATCACGTGACAGATTGCTATTTCTGCATGACAAACCTCCAAGGTGGGCTTATAAATTTATTTTTCTTAAATATTTTGAAATCCTCGTATGAAACTTGACATAATATTCACCATAATGTAATATTCACCATATATAGCATAATATTCACCATAATGGTAATCATACATTTACATATACATATTGTTATAGAAAATACATTTACACATACATATTGTTATACAAGTTACATTTACATATACAATGATTGTATATTTTCTTTCTTTTTCATTCATATTGTCCCCGAAGGGACAATATGAATGAAAAAGAAAGAAAATATACAGACTCCATCGACCTATTTCATATCTTACAGACCGCAGCCTTCCCTCACGAGCCGCCACTGTCTGAATGCTTCTTCTATTTCATATGCAAGTTTTATATCCATGTTTCTGTGTTTCTATTTTCAGGAGTTAACAAGAAGAATAAACACATTGTTGTATACCCTGACATTCCTTCTGCTTTGAGACCTGTACCCCATGGTCCTGGAATTCCAATACCCGACCCACCTCAAACCCTGGACTTCGATGATTCTGATGATGAATCAATGACCAATGCCAATGACCAGTCCCAGTCGTATATACCTCAAAATACCGCTTCAAATGAGCCGAGGCCTCTCAACCAGGCCAAACTTAATGGTCTTACCAGGGATTTAGGACTTTCCAAATTAGCTGCCGAGATCTTGGGCTCACGACTTCGAGAGGACAACTTGCTGGCTCCGGGAACAACATTCTCCTGGTATAGGAAACGAGAGGAAGAATTCCGCAAGTTTTTTGCAGTGCACGAAAATACCTCTTCCTTAGTGTACTGCTGCAATGTTGAGGGGCTAATCGAATCCTTGGGCCTGCCATATAACGCATCAGAATGGAGGCTATTTATAGACTCGTCTAAACGAAGTTTGAAAGCAGTACTTCTCAACATTGGGAATAGGGTTGCATCAGTCCCTGTAGCACATTCCGTACAACTTACTGAGAGCTACGATAACATGAAAATTTTACTGGATGCTCTCGTATACGACCAACATAACTGGAGGATCTGTGGAGATTTGAAGGTAATACTAATATCATAAGTAAACTATTGCTATTGACTATGTTGTTTTTCCAAAGGTTATTTGAGAGCGTATAAGAACACTTAACTTCCCCACAGAAGTGATACAGTCCAATGCATAGATTTTTTTATCTGATAGAACAAATTCTCTAAATTCTTTAAATATTTTCATTTTTTTTCAGATTGTGGCATTTGTATTGGGAATGCAAGGGGGATACACGAAATACCCATGTTTCCTCTGCAAATGGGATAGCCGAGCGGATGAGAAGCACTATGCACAGCGTGAATGGGCATCCAGAGAGAATTTTGAACCTGGGTCGCATAATGTCGTTTCAGTGCCCCTTGTACCACCAACAAAAATTTTGCTCCCACCACTTCATATTAAGCTGGGCTTGATGAAAAATTTCATCAAATCAATGAATAAGGAGGGTTCAGCATTCCGATATCTCGAGAGTAAATTTCCTCATATATCTGATGCTAAACTAAATGCTGGGGTTTTTGATGGTCCTCAAATTCGAACTTTGATCAAGGATACTCAGTTCGAAAACGCAATGACTCCAACTGAGAAGAATGCCTGGCAGGCATTCAAATCAGTTGTCACTGATTTTCTTGGCAAGCGTAGAAGTCCAGAATACGAGTCCGTTGTCGAAAACTTGATGGAAGCTTTCAAAGCTCATGGGTCGCGCATGTCCATAAAAATGCACTTTTTGTGGTCCCACTTGGACTATTTTCCTGAAAATTGCGGGGATTATAGTGAGGAACAGGGTGAACGATTTCACCAAGATATCAAAATAATGGAAGAGAGGTACCAGGGAAACTGGGATATCAATATGCTGGCGGACTATTGCTGGTGTTTGAAGCGAGACGTGCCCGAAGAAAAACACAGACGGAAAGCCAAAAAAACTTCATTCCTTCCTCAATAAACTTTTTTCCATATTCATTGTATGAATAAAAGTATTTATTCACACAATGTTTTCATTTTTCACGAGTGTTCTTATAATATTACTCGTATCTACAGTGTTTAAGCTAAAAAAATCAATAAATTTTGGGATAAAATTGGACTTATAATAAATGGCCAATAGAGAAAAAACCTGACCTGATTGAGGAAAACCAGTCATTTTCGAATTCAGCATGGTCGAATTATATAATATGAGTTGAAAAAACCCTCACAGCAGACCAAAAAATTTCATATGCATACCAGTGTTATAACATTGTTTGTTTCTGGAATAGTATTTACTATTTACTAATAGATCAACTGTACGCCCTTGATAATTGGTTAGGTTAAGTCGTGATATTTTCGTTAGTTTTAACGAAAATATTCTGTCAAAACTCAGATGGTAGACCGCATACTTAACCAGAACTCAGATGGTAGACCGCACACTTAACCAGAACTCAGATGGTAGACCGCATACTTAACCAGCACCGAAGATTCTTTTTCTTGATTTCTTTTAAATTTTTTCTATTAAGTTCTGTGGTTTGAATTTTAGCTTGAAGCTGAGCTTCATCTTTAACTGTAGGAGCCAGATCAGTTATAAACTTAATAGCCCTTTCAACACAATCATTGACAACCTTCAAATTACTCACAAACTCTTCCATTTCATTACAGTTTGGATCTGAGCACCATTCTCCCACTGGCTTTGACAACCAACAACTTTCAAAATTCATGATTTTAAAGATTTTCCATGAATTAGGTCCTATCAAATCCACCAGATGTATATCTGGGTGTAGTTCTGGAACTTCTGGCTTTCCTATAATAATTTCATCCGGAACTTCAGTTCCTAATAAACGAGCTGCGATACTTGCTTTTGTATTCTCATCTAAAGTTTTACTAAAAAGAGATAAAACTACAAGTTCTTGACTTAAATACCACTTGTGTCTTAAGAATGCATCTACTGCAGCAATAGAAACTTCTGGATCTACTTCCTGCCAGACATTAACTAATTGCTTATAAAATCGCAGGTCATTGAGTGGTGCTTCTGCAGCTAATGGGGTCTTTAGCCAATAAGTGCTATAAACTAAAGATGTAAACTTGACAAATCTTCCAAATGATTCTTTTACTTCTGGTTCATAGTTAAGCTGATCTCTAAATAAGACAAGTTTATTTGAATACAGCTGAGGTGCCATGAATCTAGCTCGATGGCATGCTCCTGGTTTACGAAGATGTATCTTTGAAGGTCTGTGCCCCAACAATAAACAGTTTAATTCTAAATATTCTAAGTAATCATCTCTGAAATAATTTTTGTTCTCTAATAAAGAATTATAAATTATATTTGCACTTTCTTTAATATCCATCAACAAAGGCTCAGTTATATTTATTTCTTTAGTTTGGGATAATGTTATTTTGGACCAGCTTTTCGAAAATTTTTCAAATATGGGATAATCGGGACCAGTGCTTTTTCCAAAGATACATTGCCAAACAGAGTTTACAATTAGTTCGCCAATGTGGTGATGGCATGCTAAATATAATAATGGTCTATTCAGATTTCTTTCTATATAAATGCAAGCTCCTTTGTTAATGCCTGTATTTGAGGCCGTCGTGTCAAATGACATACCTCTCACCTTTCCTGTGACCTGTCAATCTGTAAGGAGCTTGAATGTAGCTTCAGACATTTGTTCACCAGTAGCATTTTGAATAATAGGTATCCCCAAAATGTTATCAATATCAGGAGATCCAGTAGCAGCAACAGCAAACCTTTCTAAGCCTAAAATCTGTTTTGAATCGCAATGGACAAGAAGATGTTTTATATTGGTATTTTGAAATAATTCTTTGACTTCATTTTCAGTTTTACCCTATTTTCTTGTGTTGCTATATGAGTAGATGTTTTTGAAACTGCATAATCGTTTAGGTCTCCACCGCCGGCTCTAATTAAAGCAGAAATTATTAATGTAGCTGTTCTAACAGATACATTTCCTCTGTCTATAGTACTGGCTACAATAGACTATTTAAGTACATTTCTAGGTAGGTAGATAGGCTTTTGTTCTTTAGTTGTTTTTAGCCTTTTATTGAGGTAATCATAATCGTTAGAACTATCTCCCTCACATTCTAATTCCTCTATTTTCACTTTAGATGGTTTGCTTATTCTCTCTTGTTCTTTCTGACGTAAACGTTCATTGGTTGCTAGTCTTTTTATTTTATTTTTTATTCTTTGCTCTGAAATCTTATCTCTTGAACCCAGTGTAAGTTTATATCCCTCTCTCAGCATCTTTAAAAACTCCAGATCTTCCTCAACTTCAGCTTTCCCTAGCTTTTCTGAAAGAACTTTTTCAGGAAATGGGTGAACGACATCAAATATTGTTTCAAGTTTTTCGTAAAATTTGTTTACTGAACTTAGGTGCTCTTCAGTTTTCCTATATTTATGTTTTGTTAGAACATACCATTCCTGGTGAAACTTAAGAAGTTTTTTAACGGCATATTGTCTGCTACTAGTAGGTAAATTGCATTTATTCCAAAAGGAGAACACATAGTCTATTACCATGCCAGCTTGATAACTTACAAGTTTTCCTTTAACAAGGGACTGATTATAATGAGGATTGCAAGCTTTAATATGATGGAAACATTTGAGTACTTGCTTGTTGGTTGGAACAGCTGTAGTCGTTATGGAGGCTATAGGTTGACCTAGAAAGGGAATTTCTGTTTTGCTTCAAGTTAGTGGTTTGCTTAGAGCCATTTTATCAATTTAATTAGGTATTATGGTACCTAGATTTAGAAATTCCTGAAAAACAGTTAGATTAGTTAGTAAAAATTACTAAAAATATGAAATAAGGGGGCTAAATTGGGCCCTGTGGGGCCCACATTTAGCATTGACATTTATATTTATAAAGCTAGTATACATTACTAAAAATGCATATAGAATGGTAAATGTGTTTTACTTTTAATTAAAATAGTATATTTTACTAGAAAATGACAAAAAATGCCAATTTTTTGGTCTGAATCGGGGATGTAAAATGTAAACCGCTGGGGATGCATGAATGTTTTAGATAGGGCTTTAAAAGCTTGTGTGGGCATTCGTAGTAATCCACTTCACGACATTATATCGGTTAATGCTGTACCTGACCAACTTTGGGTTTAACGGGACACCCTATTGAGCACCACCTGCAAACTAACTGTTCATTATTATTATTAGCCATTGTAAATGCGTAAGCAGCAAATTTCCCTTCACAGCGACTGCAAGTACTTGATGGGGGTGCCATGCTCTTAATTAATTAACAAACTAAAAACAAAAAAACGAGCGTTTGGAAATTAATAAATTACAACGTATGTCTACCGCGTGCTTATTGTGCCGTCACCTGCGCAAGCCCGCAAAAATGTTCTTGAAACGCAGAAACAGGTTCTTGTAACACAAGTTTATACTAAAGAATATATACTTAATTAAACTACCGACGAAAGATCTGGAAAAGAGAAAGTATTAATAAAACTTATCTGTCCGCTATTCGACCGACTTTTTTCTTTCTGTTTTTCCTTTTTCCCACGGTGGGTGACCACACTCTACCTGATCCCCCATAGGAAGGGAAAATGAACCTTATGAAACCTCGTTCTCTAATAGATTCGAAAAACAAACAAGGCAAGCAAGGGAATTTCAACCTTATGAAACCTCGTTTAGTAATAGATTCGGAAAACAAACAAGGCAAGCCACGTGCACTAGCCTTGGTTTAATCAAATAATATAGTAATGAATAAAGTCAATAAATTAAATATATTCGTTGATGAATGATTAGTGAAACGAAGTAATTTAGTTAAGAATGCACCAAACACGTTTTTTAAGAGACACTTCAACGAAAACCACTTATTCAATTGGTAACACTGGACACTCGATAAAACACGTCTGTTCACAAGGAAAGACTGATCACTTCTGAAAGGTGCACCTGTCGAAGAGAACTGAAGGTGCCAAAAGAAGAGCTTCTGTTTTTACAGAATCAGCGATTGACGCGTATAATGAAAACAAGGGGCGTTGATAAAATCATGACAAAAAGAATTCAAAAAAATGCAGTGTAGGAAATTGCGGACAGAAGAAGGAATGGTTAAAAGAAGAAGAGAAATGAAGGACTCTCATATTTTAACCGAAATAGTGTTTTTCAGATGTAGCGAGTACTTCCACACAATATGAATTAGACCCACATCAGAGTGAATCAGACTATGAGTCAGTTGCCATACAAGGTCAAATGAGACTTCCATTGCCTACTGTAGTGATGGAAGCCGATGGATTTGGAATTTCAGATCGAGCATCAGCTGCTTTGGCTTCAGCTGCTTTAGTTGATTATGGAGCAATCACTAAAGATAGTACGCTTTTGATTGACGAGAACAGAATCCGACGGGAAAGAGAGAAAATGAGAAAAAGCTTGGTGATGGAGAGTAAAGCTAATCCTGCTGTCATATCTGTTATATTTTTTGACGGAAGGAAAGACAAGACTTTGGTGAAAGTGAAGAAAGGAAACAAATGGTACGGAGACTCCATTAGAGAGGAACACTATGTTTTGGTGTCTGAGTCAGGAAATGAATATTTAACCCATGTAGTTCCTTCTTTTGGTAAAGCTCAAGATATAGCTGATAGTTTGTTCTTCTTTCAAGAGTCAGCTATTAATGAGAGCATTCGTCTCATAGGATGTGACAGTACAAATACCAACACAGGTGCCAAGGGTGGGATCATCCACCTCATAGAAAAAAACTAAAGAAACCGTTACAATGGAGCATTTGTATGCTGCATACAAATGAACTTCCCCTTCGACACTTATTTGAACATTTTGATGGTAAAACAAAAGGTTCAACATGTTTCACTGGAAAAATCGGAGTAGCACTGAAAGAATGTGAAAAAATGCCTGCAGTCAATTTCAAAACAATTAGAGAAGGCATTGATTTAACACACATATCAGAAAAGGTTATCGATGATCTTAGCCAAGATCAACAGTATTTGTACAAAATTACTGTGGCTATAAGAAGTGTGAATGTCCCAAAAGATTTAGAAAATACAAAACCCGGACCACTGAACCATTCTCGATGACTGACATTAGCAAATCGTGTCTGCCGCCTATACAGTGTAGAGAAAACTCCTTCAATGGCTCTTTATTCAATAATTTTCTTCATTGTTACAAATTATGGACCAAACTGGTTCGATATCAAGAGTAGACCATATATAGGGAATGGACCACATCACATATTTGGAGCAATTAAAAGATTTCATCTTCTTCCAAAGGATGTTCAGAATGTAGTGAAGCCTTACATTGCTAGAAATGCATATTTTGCTCATTGCGAAAATGTTCTGATAGCAATGTTACATTTGCATTTAATGCAATATGTGTAAATATAAATACAATAGTAGTAAGCTAATTTACCATATAGGAAGTACGTATTAAGAATGTTGTGGCGTGTGGTAAGAATCCATTGTTATCCCTACTACGTGGTCCCATGTCCTCTCTCAAAAAAATGCAATTAAAAATATATTTGAAACGTATGTATTTACAAATACCAGTTACTTTTGAAGTGTATCTAAATATGTATTTAAATACTCGAAAATAAATGTATTTATAAATACAGTATTTAAATACAAATTTTATTTAAATACGTATTTGAGTAATGTCAAATACATTACTGCCCACCTCTGGCGATAAGATAGTTATCCATTAGTCATTACCCAATCAACTTTTAGTTTCACTTTTCAGTAGGAAGAAAATTATATTATTTCACCCCATACTCAAGCGAAAACGGTTTTCAAAGTTTACAAAACAGGTGAACGAAAACTTCAATTGTGAAAAGCCTTTGCATGAAATAAATATACCTCATAATAAAACTTTAAAAGTCCCCCCTGAAAATAGAATACCGGGAAATCTTGGGATCGATGACAGTTTTCCCGAAAAATGAGCTGTCTACTTCACTTCCGGGATCTTGGGATCCCGGATGGCCAGCCCTAAATTATAGTGGGTGGGTTAAAATAGCTTTTTTTTGTATTTGTATTTGAACACAAATAACAAATCAAATCAAATGTATATGTTGATGCATATATACAGAATCACATTAACAGAATCATATTAACACTTAAGCAATAAAAATTGAAGACAAGCAAAACCAACCTCTCACTCTCAGGCTCTCAATCACAATGTCACCCACTTTAAACCTTATCTAAACAAAAACAATATCCGCAACTGACACCTATTGGCATTAAAACAAAGCTTTAATTTTCTCTGAATGTGTGCAGTTGTTATCGATAACTTTAGAAAAACGAAATCGGTCTGACATTAGAAAATCAGTACAAACCAAAAAATTAGTCAGTACATTGTTTTCTGTCTGAAAGTCAGTGCTGTACTGACCAAATCAGTACGTCTGGTCACCTTACCTATACATATCTCTTATCATCTATAGCCATAAATATCTACAGGAAAATATCTACATGAGGCTCCTAACCAGATCACTTTTTAGTAATTAGGTAGGCATTTCAAGCACTTAAAAACAAACATTATTTGGGTGAAGTGCTCTTATTTTATTTTAGTAAATGGGTGAAATCTTTCTGTACGTGGGCAACTGCCCACCCAGTTGATATGTTCGAAGTAGGCCTGGTTCTTGGCATTTTGAAAATTTCTTTTATGTCACCAACGAATGGATTTTCTTTTTTCTACTAAGTTTTCCCATCTGATGCGCGTTAGTAGTTTTTTATTTTTGTAGAGAAATATTTTGGATATGATTTTTTTCTGTGTATATGTTCTTTAGCAGTGCGCACGATGTACGGTAAAGCTCTTCTATTATATATTCCTCTTTCAAAAAAAAAAAATATATATATATATAGTAACTAACAAATATAGTAACAGTATATATGTACATATCAGAGTAACATCCTTTGCTGACGACACAAAGCTCAGTAGAAAAATAAGAAACCCAGAAGATATAGGATCTCTACAAACAGACATGAACAGAATCTACAAGTGGAAGGAAGACAACAATATGAAGTTTAACTCAGAAATTTCAGCTGTTACGATACGGAAAAAGAGAGGACCTAAAATCCATGGAATATTATACCCCAAATGGACAGGAAATTCAGAGAAATTCTAAAGCAAAAGACTTACGGGTTGTAATGACTGATGATGCGAAATTTTAAACACAAAATAAGATAGCAGTAAACAGAGCAAAGAGAGTAACTGGGCAGATCCTGAGAACCTTTAAACGAAGGGATAGGAATATAATGATTCCTCTACTGAAAACACTGATCATACCCAAATTGGAATACTGCTCGGTCCTAACATCACCATATAAAAAAAGAAGACATTAGACAACGAGAAAGGATTCAGAGAAGCTTCACAACCAAGATCAAGGGGTGCAAAGAACTAAACTACTGGGAAAGGTTACGCGAATTAAACCTATATTCACTTGAAAGGAGAAGAGACCAATACACCATTATTTACACTTGGAAAATAATGGAGAAACTAGTCCCTAATCTTACTCTGAACCCTGTAACTCCCCAAACAACAGTGAAAAGTAGAAAAGGAAGACTGTGTCGTGTTCCCAAATTAAAGGCTAGACACTGTAGGGTGGATCGATTTTACATTTTTTCGATTTCCATATTCTAATAGAGACAAAACCTTGCGCATGCATGAGAAAATAGCCTCTGCAAAATCTTAGCTTAATAGGTAATCATCTTCTGCCCCCGGCAGAGCGATGAAAATCATATTTTAGTAGTCAAAAACGTATTTTAAACCCTAGCCTAGAGTCATAAAATTTTGCGTGTGTGTTATTTCATACCTAAGCAACGATATAAATGCTATGGGAAATATATAAATGCATTATTTAAGACAAAGAGCCGATCTGAAAATATGTATAATATACATATTTTCAGATCGGCTCTTTGTCTTAAATAATGCATTTATATATTTCCCATAGCATTTATATCGTTGCTTAGGCATGAAATAACACACACGCAAAATTTTATGACTCTAGGCTAGGGTTTAAAATACGTTTTTGACTACTAAAATATGATTTTCATCGCTCTGCCGGGGGCAGAAGATGATTACCTATTAAGCTAAGATTTTGCAGAGGCTATTTTCTCATGCATGCGCAAGTTTTTGTCTCTATTAGAATATGGAAATCGAAAAAAATGTAAAATCGATCCACCCTACTAGACATGGAACATCCTTAGCCCTGAAAGAAAATAGTTTTGTTGTGAGAGGACCAAAACTGTTTAATCAGCTGCCCAAAAACCTAAGGAACACGAGTGGGGTACAGTGGACATCTTCAAAAGAAGACAAGACGCCTGGCTCAGAACAATTCCCGATGAGCCAGGCGTACCTGGCTATGTGAGGTAGAGAGTACAAGAAACTAACTCACTACTTCACCAAGCCAACTCGAGAGGAGGGGCGACAAGCTTGACCTTCGTGAAATGAGGAATCATCGGCTGAACAGTTGAAAGGTTGAAAGGTTATATACTGTATACTATACTGCGTCATATCCTATATAAAATCACTGTATGGATCCATATTATATTTAAAACACTTAATATTTTAATATGCTCAAGCTAATTTTTGTTTTTCTTCCACAATAAATATAAAATGGTTCGTAGAGTGAGATTTAAATTACTGGAAAATGAACATGATGATGCCTTTGTGATCAAAGTTGCGAGATTTTCTATGTTTCAAGAGGACCACTTTCGAAGGTCATGATATGAACAACACTGAAAAAGGTCGGCCTACAAGTAAGCATAATAGTGAGCGCAAACACATTAACATTCATGTTGCATACCATGAGTATACAAAAATGCTGAGTGGTCGCTAAATTTCATATTAAAAAATTCGGCGCTGGGGTAATGGGGGTGGGGGTGAAAGTGGTCCCCCAAGGCCCCAAAGTGGGGATGGGGTTAGTTCCCCAAAGCCAAGGCCCAAAGCAGTGTAGGGAATAGTATTCAAAGGGTAGGAAGGAGGACAGTAGAAGAAGGAAGAAATAAAGAAAGGAAGAATATCCCCCTCAAAGGAAGAGAGAGAGAGAGAGGGAGAAGAAGAGAGAGACAGAACCTAGCCTAACATGTTTGTGTGTTTGTGTGCATGTATTTAAAGGGTAATAAAACACGTCTTTATTGAGAGGAGAGAGGGAAAACCTCGTAACGCTTATTGAATTCCTTCCTAACCATCCTGGACGGCTTTTGGATCACTAACAGTTGATTTAGAGTGGTTGGGGTGGCTGAACGGCTGGGTATCTAAGCACATGGGGCAGTATTCCTAAAACACATATATATATATATATATATATATATATATAGATATATATATATATATATATATATATATATATATATATATATACTGTATGTGTGTGTGTGTGTGTGTGTGTGTATATATATAATTTAGGGTGGTCCAAAATTTGGGCTAAAATTTCAAAATAGTTGGAAATGCTCTCCACATGGCTGCTCTTATTCCTTTATATGTGAAGTGATTTTGTGCAAAATATCTGTCGATTCAGTACATAATAAGAGGTCGCTATGATTTTCACATTTCCAATTAATTAATTAGCTAATCATTTTCTACCCGCTTCATTTTTAGAGGACACGGCAGTCACGCCACTGTGACTCCGCCCACCTTTCAGAGAATGATGCAGTTGTTCGATTTCTTGTATAATGCTGCTTGTGAATCAGACAAATCATTTTCTCATGCACCATTTCAAGTTTAAATTTGTTGGAGGACGGTTTTAAGTTCGTTCAAACTTCAAAAGTTTAGGAATAGTATCTCATGTAAGTATTGATTCATATATATTAATTATTAATTCATATATATTAAGTATTAATTCATATATATTAAGTATTAATTCATATGTATTATATTTATTCAGTATATATATATATATATATATATATATATATATATATATAATTATGTTCTTTATATGCAAATTTATAACCGGTAAGGATGTTGCTATTAAATTAAATTAGTAAAATTGTAAAGTATATATCTTATGTCTCTTGAAGTTTATTATTTACTTATTCTTAAATATATTTTTAAATTTTGCTATCTTCCTACCCATCAACCACTAACCACTGCAACCAATTTTTTTACTTTATTTATTCTGACTTTGCAATTTTTTACTTTAACACTTATATAATTGTGCTTTGGTGCTAAACGGTTAATGCATTATTTTCTCTCATTTTTCAGGTTATGGCTGGACGTACTCGCTCATCTGCAGAAACGTGGGTTCTAGGAAAGCCCAGCAACGAGTTAACAACTGCAAGGCTACCCACATGTGGTGATATGCTTCGTTTGGTTCAGTTTCACCACCATGAACAGTCTAAGACCTTGAAAGAGAGCTACAACTTGACCTACAAAGAGGCCCTGCAAATATGGAGGAGAGCAAGGATTCCCACACAGCGAATCAATTCCTGCGTTAGGAAGCTGTCAAAGCTATACGAAGAGTTCCTTGCGTTGAAGAAAAACCGCAAGACGCAGCTACAAAGAGAGTGAAAGAGAGCATGTTCCAAGAGACTCTCTCAGAGCTTTTCGACGTTGCCTCGAAGGAAGCCTTGAAGGTGATAGACAATGAAGAAGACCGCCAATTCCTGATGATGCAACGAGAAGGCGTTTTTTCCCGCAGTATAGCAGGCCATGACAAGATTAATTTTGCCAAGGAATACCACAAGAGATGTCGACAGGAGAAAGATGCTGACAAAGCTCTAAGGTACAAAGAAAGAAAGGCTGCATTCCAGGCTGGAGCTGCTGCTCTTCCATCATTCAGCACATCCACTTCATCCTCTGAAGAATTCAACGCTGAAGACGATGATTATCGTCCGTCGACTTCGACCGGAAGAGCAGATGTATATTCTCATCCTCCGAAACGAAACAATATCTTCACATCACCAGGTGTGGTTGCTGCTCTTGATCGCGTCAACCTTCCCGATTTAAGAGCAGTCTTCGTTGCTGGATCAGTCGCTCAAGCCCTGGGCTATAATATTTCTACAATGACTCCTTCACGCAGCTCCATCCGTCGTTCAAGAAGGCAAGCAAGGCAGGCAGCAGCCAAAGAGGATCAAGCTTCGTTTTCTGTCGAAGGACCCCTTCTTCTTCACTGGGATGGGAAACTACTTCCCGACATCGGCGGCGCAAAGGAAACAGCCGAACGAACCGCGGTAATCGTTACGGGAAATGGGATGGAAAAACTCCTAGCCGTGCCAAAAATACAACGAGCTACAGGAGAAGAACAGGCCAAGGCTTGCATTTCGACGATTGATGACTGGAATCTTCGCGGTGAGATCCAAGGTCTCGTATTTGACACAACTGCGTCTAATACTGGCCTTCACAGGGGAGCCTGTACCATGATTGAAAAAGTAGTAGGGAGGGAAATAGTCTGGATTGTTTGTCGACATCATATCCTTGAAGTCGTCTTGTCAAACACCTGCAACGCACTTCTTGGACCCACAGATGGCCCGGAAATGACTCGCTTTAAACGTTTCCAGAAAAAATAGCCATCACTTCAGAAGGATTCCTTCATGAAGGCTTCAAACAACCTATTCAGAGATCCAAAGATGTTCCAACTTCGAGAGGAAATGATCCAGTACTTCACAAAGGCACTGGAGTCTAAACAATCGCCTTCCTCGGGTGCCGTGATGAGAAAGAAGTCACGGTCCGCGCTCCAAGACCAACTCACCATGTACGCTGGATGGCCAAGGCCATCTACGTCCTCAAAATTTATCTGTTCAAGCATCAACTACAGCTGACAGCACGTGAGACGGAGAATATCACCGAGCTCTCTCTGTTTATCGCCTTGGTCTACGCACGTTTTTGGAACGAGGCCCCCGTCGGAATCAACGCTCCTTTCAACGATATTCTGCTTCAAATCCTTGCAAATGTACCCAAATCAGACCATTTCTAAAGCAGCATCCACAGCTCTTCAACAGCACCTGTGGTATCTTGGAGAGCATCTCATCAGCCTTGCATTCTTCGATCCTAGAGTCGATGCCGAGACCAAACGCGAGATGGTCGTAAACCTCCAACGTAACGAGAATACCACTGTTACTCGTCGATTGAAGCTTGAAGGAAACATTGAAGATTTGAATTTGTTTGAAATGGTCACCAAAAGGACCTGGAAATCTTCAATCTGTTAAAGAAAGAAGGAAGGAAGGCAGCGGAGGATACCTTCCTGAGGACCGATCCCAATTCCTGAACGGAGGATGATTGCTTTCAGGAGTTTCGACGCATAGCGATCAACCTAAACGTTGTCAATGATTCGGCGGAGAGGGGTATCGCCCTTATGAAGATATATAATACATCTTTGACGAAGGATGAAGAACAAAAACAATTCATCCTCCGATCAGTAGCAAAACATCGCCAAGACTACTCAATACTCATCGTCTTCGAAGGAGTCAGCGATGAAGCGTTAATCTAAGTAATGATGTATATTATAAACGAATGATAAATGTAATTTTCTATCAAACATATCATTTTTGTTCTTTAAAAATTAATCTGTTTTCTTTAAGAGTTATTCTGTTTTCTAAAAAAAATAAGCTGTTTTCTTTGAGATTTGATCTGTTTTCAAACAAATAAACTAGTATTTGCCCTTGTTTTTTCATGTTTTAACCCAGAAGATCAATCTACTAGAAAGTGAGCAGTAAAATGAAATTCATAGCAACCAGTAAATATCATTCAATTAGGCTGAAATTTGGCAAGGAGATGTTTGATAGATATAGGAACAGGAGGAGCCATGTGGAGGTAAATAACACTGGTCTGCGTCATTTTTGAGGTCAAGGTTTTTTTAGTTGTTCTTTTATAAGTTTTGCATGCTGAATTCAAAAATGTAACTCATTTTGCTCAATCAGGTCAGGTTTTTATGCTCTCTCAATTTTAAAAAAATTAGATAATCGTTATGAAATGAGCAATTTATTTTTTTAAAACAGACTTACATTTTAGCCAAGTGTTAGCCAAGCTCTATATAATAAACAGACACAACTTATTTCTAATTACGATTGTCATTACTGTTTTTCAGCATGAATAGAATGTGCAAGAATGACCCAAACAGGTTCTGCTACATCTGTGGTAAAGTCACTACGTCAGACCGGCAGTCAAACATCACACCACATTTTGTGAGGAAAAGCTATCACGCCTACTTTGGAGTTAAACTTGGTGACCAGGACAAAGCCTTTGCCCCTCACATATGCTGCAAAACGTGCGTTGAAAGTCTGCGCCGCTGGAGCCACAAGAAGGTAGAGTGTCTACCTTTTGGTGTCCCAATGGTGTGGAGGGAAGGAAGAGATCATACTACTGACTGTTATTTCTGTATGACAAACCTACAAGGTAAGTTAGTATGAATTTAGTATGAATTTCATTTTATACTTACAAAAATATGCCTGACAGTATATGAGATATGTCTTTATCTTATCTTTATCTGTCTTTCTCTGTTTCCTTTTAGGCATAAATCGAAAAAACAAGCAACACGTAAAGTATCCAGACGTGCCATCTGCCATAAAGCCAGTGCCTCATGGACCAGAAATTTCAATTCCAACACCGCCCGACAACTTTGATTCGTCGTCCGACTCAGATAAAGAAATGGATGACGGTGACATATCTGGTACATACCAACCTACTGCCGACACAAGTCAACCCAAACTCTTGAGCCAAGCTGAGTTGAACGATTTGACAAGAGATTTGTGCTTGTCCAAAGAACCTGCTCAGTTGCTAGGGTCACGTCTTCGCGAAAATCGTTTGTTAGCTCCAGAAACAACATTCTTCTGGTATCGCAGCCGCGAAGAAGAGTTTCGAGAATATTTCACGTTGGACGAAGAAGCTTCGCTGGTTTACTGTAACAACGTCAACGGCCTCATTGCAGCTATGGGTTTAGCGTATGACACTACAGAATGGCGGCTCTTCATCGACTCCTCAAGCAGAAGCTTGAAAGCAGTACTACTCTACAATAGTAACAAGGTCGCGTCTGTTCCGGTGGGTCACTCGGTGCAGATGACTGAGTTATAGTAACATGGAGCTTTTGCTAACTGCTTTGAAGTACAAACATCACAATTGGATGATATGCGGAGACCTAAATGTATGTTCGTGTCTACTATATATATATATATATATATATATATATATATATATATATATATATATATATATATATATATATATATATATATATATTTAGGCCCTGATATATATATATATATATATATATATATATATCAAAGCTATTGACTTCTCCTTAGGGAAACGGAGCTTACAGATGAACAGAAGGACCAACACAACGGCAAACATTTTCATTTATTTTTTGTACTTCAGACGTTTCGACAAATCTTTTGTCATCATCAGTGAATTAAGTCTTAAAACCTTAAAACAAAAGTAAAAAGTGAAAATTACATCAATACAATATTAAAACCATTAAAATTAAAACCTTAAAACAAAATGAAAATTGCATCAATACAAAATTAAAATCATTAAAATTTCACTACAAAAATTAAAATTAAATTAAATTACCTCAATAGGTAAATACACAATGTTTACATCGACCTCCATACTTGGCAAAGCCTAAGAGAAAACTGGATGGTCAGAGGATTAGAAAGTATATGTCTATGAGAATCGGTTGGTTAGTTAAAAGAGCTGTAATTTGTAGGATGAACTATTATTGTTAATGGAGGGTTTGTTTCTATAGATGTACAAAGATTCTAAAATTCGGAGTTCTGTGAGGTTATTGGATCTAGTTAAAATTTCAAACTGAGTTTTGTGAAGGGGATGGTTGTTTTCATTACTATGGTTTCTAATTGCGGATTGTGGAGGGCTACTGAGGGGACGGTTGGTACGGACTGACAAGCCCAAATGTTGAGAAAGGCGCACCTCCAGTTGGAGTTGAGTGCTGCCAATATACGCAGCCTTACAGCTGTCGCACGTGTATTTGTAAACAACATTGGGGCATACAGTTTTGGGGAATTCGTCTTTGAACTTTAAAAAATTTGATAATTTAAGTGGGTTGACGAAGGCGAATCTAAAATTTATTTGGGGATAACTAGACTTGAGCAGTTTGGACAATTCACCTCGAATACGCAATGATAAATAACCATAAAAAGGTAATTTAATATATCTGGTTTCTTTTTGTACTGTAGTTATGGGGAGTTTAGTATTAAAAGTGTTATTTAAAAATTTCTTTAATTGGTTATCAAATAGATTAGAAGGGTAGTAATTGTTAATAAAGTACTGTCTTCAAAATTTAAATTCTTCGTTTAGCGAAAAGTAATCCGAACAAATACGGTAACTTCTTGTTAATAATGTTACTATAGCACTAATCTTATATTTATAAAACATAACTTAAATAATTGGTTCCAAGCCACTAAAAGTTTGTTTTCGAAATAGTGAAGTTTGGAATTTATTATGAGCCTGTTTAACTAAAACATCCAGGAAAGGTAAACTATTATTTGTTTCGTTTTCACATGTGTACTTAATATTACTATGTTGTTTATTAAGATAATCAAGAAAAAGTTTTACGTGTGAAGGATGGTTAAATATTAAGAAAGGGTCATCCACGTATCTTCTGTAATATATGGGTTTAAAACTACTAGGACAACTTTTCAACCAAATTTCTTCGTAATGGCAAAGAAATGCATTTGCTAGTGTTGGGCTCAACGGGGAACCCATAGCTACCCCATCAATTTGGCTGTAAAGGTTGCTATTAAATAAGAAAAGATTATCAAAACACTATTTCGAGAAGGTTTTTAAATTGAGTCTGAGTGAGGCCATTAATAAGAGTATTATCAGTAGTGAATAACTTATTTAGTATGATATTTAATGTTTCTTTTAACGGGACATTAGTAAACAATGACGAGACATCAAAACTGGCCAAAGTAAGAGAATCGGCATGATTGATCTCTTCGATCTCTTTAGCAAAATCAAACGAGTTGTTAATAGAATAATCATTAAAGGTGAGTTTTGAAAGCAAGGGAACGAAGAATTTGGCTAAATTATAATTGAATGTACCACAGGCCGAAAGAATAGGTCTTAGTGGGAAATTTGGCTTATGGACTTTAGGTAAACCGTATATAATTCCTGGATTAGAACCAGAAGCAAATAAAAAATTGTATGTATTGTCAGCAATAATATTACTATTTTTTAATTTACGCAAACACCTATTAAGTTTATCTTCGAGTTTTAGTAATTTAGACAGAACATTCTCTTTTACCCTTTTAAATTTAGACGTATCCGACAAAATTGTCTCCATTCTATTTATGTAAACTGTTGAATCAATCAACACTACTCCTTTACCCTTATCCGGTTTTGTAATGATAAGGATAACTCTGTCATCATTACAAAACCGGATAAGGGTAAAGGAGTAGTGTTGATTGATTCAACAGTTTACATAAATAGAATGGAGACAATTTTGTCGGATACGTCTAAATTTAAAAGGGTAAAAGAGAATGTTCTGTCTAAATTACTAAAACTCGAAGATAAACTTAATAGGTGTTTGCGTAAATTAAAAAATAGTAATATTATTGCTGACAATACATACAATTTTTTATTTGCTTCTGGTTCTAATCCAGGAATTATATACGGTTTACCTAAAGTCCATAAGCCAAATTTCCCACTAAGACCTATTCTTTCGGCCTGTGGTACATTCAATTATAATTTAGCCAAATTCTTCGTTCCCTTGCTTTCAAAACTCACCTTTAATGATTATTCTATTAACAACTCGTTTGATTTTGCTAAAGAGATAAAAGAGATCAATCATGCCGATTCTCTTACTTTGGCCAGTTTTGATGTCTCGTCATTGTTTACTAATGTCCCGTTAAAAGAAACATTAAATATCATACTAAATAAGTTATTCACTACTGATAATACTCTTATTAATGGCCTCACTCAGACTCAATTTAAAAACCTTCTCGAAATAGTGTGTTTTGATAATCTTTTCTTATTTAATAGCAACCTTTACAGCCAAATTGATGGGGTAGCTATGGGTTCCCCGTTGAGCCCAACACTAGCAAATGCATTTCTTTGCCATTACGAAGAAATTTGGTTGAAAAGTTGTCCTAGTAGTTTTAAACCCATATATTACAGAAGATACATGGATGACACTTTCTTAATATTTAACCATCCTTCACACGTAAAAGTTTTTCTTGATTATCTTAATAAACAACATAGTAATATTAAGTACACATGTGAAAACGAAACAAATAATAGTTTACCTTTCCTGGATGTTTTAGTTAAACGGGCTCATAATAAGTTCCAAACTTCACTATTTCGAAAACAAACTTTTACTGGCTTGGGAACCGTATTTGTTCGGATTACTTTTCGTTAAACGAAGAATTTAAATTTTTAAGACAGTACTTTATTAACAATTACTACCCTTCTAATCTATTTGATAACCAATTAAAGAAATTTTTAAATAACACTTTTAATACTAAACTCCCCATAACTACAGTACAAAAAGAAACCAGATATATTAAATTACCTTTTTATGGTTATTTATCATTGCGTATTCGAGGTGAATTGTCCAAACTGCTCAAGTCTAGTTATCTCCAAATAAATTTTAGATTCACCTTCGTCAACCCACTTAAATTATCAAATTTTTTAAAGTTCAAAGACGAATTCCCCAAAACTGTATGCCCCAATGTTGTTTACAAATACACGTGCGACAGCTGTAAGGCTGTGTATATTGGCAGCACTCAACTCTAACTGGAGGTGCGCCTTTCTCAACATTTGGGCTTGTCAGTCCGTACCAACCGTCCCCTCAGTAGCCCTCCACAATCCGCAATTAGAAACCATAGTAATGAAAACAACCATCCCCTTCACAAAACTCAGTTTGAAATTTTAACTAGATCCAATAACCTCACAGAACTCCGAATTTTAGAATCGTTGTACATCTATAGAAACAAACCCTCCATTAACAATAATAGTTCATCCTACAAATTACAGCTCTTTTAACTAACCAACCGATTCTCATAGACATATACTTTCTAATCCTCTGACCATCCAGTTTTCTCTTAGGCTTTGCCAAGTATGGAGGTCGATGTAAACATTGTGTATTTACCTATTAAGGTAATTTAATTTAATTTTAATTTTTGTAGTGATGAAATTTTAATGATTTTAATTTTGTATTGATGCAATTTTCATTTTGTTTTAAGGTTTTAATTTTAATGGTTTTAATATTGTATTGATGTAATTTTCACTTTTTACTTTTGTTTTAAGGTTTTAAGACTTAATTCACTGATGATGACAAAAGATTTGTCGAAACGTCTGAAGTACAAAAAATAAATGAAAATGTTTGCCGTTGTGTTGGTCCTTCTGTACAATCTGTACAATCTGTACAATCTCTACAATTTTTGGCTGTTATTAAAAGTCAACCATGAAGTGTAGAAATTCCAGTGTTGTCCCATTTTACAGAGAAACTCATTAAGTTTTTTCTGATAACAAGTTTTGACGAGTTTTTCTTTACAATACGCGGGTGACAGACATTGATGATTTAAAAGCAAGAATCACAGCTGCTATTGAGCGAATTGATGTGGATATGCTGCAGCGTACATGGCAACATTTGGAGTATCGATTGGATGTTTTGCGAATCACTAATGGTGCACATATCGAATGTTTGTAACAACGTTACTTTAATAAAAGAAACTTTTGAAAATACAGATTTTAAATAATCTTGTTTAAGAATTTTACGTGTGTTATCAAGAATTTTATTAAAAGATGAAATTGTACAGATAATGTTCGGACACACTGGAATTTCTAAAAAACTTGTCAAAAGTTGGTATCAGAAAAAACTTAATGAGATTCTCTGTAAAATGGGACAACACTGGAATTTCTACACTTCATGGTTGACTTTTAATAACAGCCAAAAATTGTACAGATAATTCTCGGACACCCTGTGTATATATATATATATATATATATATATATATATATATATATATATATATATATATATATTAGGGTGGTCCACAACAGCGTTTTTTGGAATTTTAAATTCGGGCACATCTGCCCTTATTCTATTCCCCACAAGAATAAACGTGCCAATTATATCTTTGCTCTAGGACCTTTTTATGCACTCGCTCAAAATGAAACAATTTGAATAATGACTTGACAATTTATGACTGGAACATTTATTGAACAAGGATAATAATGAATTGACAATTTATGACTATATATATATATATATATAATATATATATATATATATATATATATATATATATATATATATACAGGGCTATTCAAAATGATTCATCCGATTTCAACTGAGAATACTTCCGTACCTATCAACCGTGCATCAACTGGGCATACACCACATGAAAGAGGAAATCTCTGAGTTTTACAAGATCACCACGAGAGGGCTCCAAAGTCACGCCGTGGCCTAGCCTAGCAACAAACAGTCAGTGTGAAAATGGCGTCCGCACAGCAGAAGGCGTTTTGTGTGTTGCAGTTTTCGAGCTGTAAATCGGTAGTCACAGTGCAGCGTGAGTTTCGTCGACGTTACAGAACGGTAAGGATACTGTGTACGTGCCACCGTTGCCCACATCTTTGGATGAGCTCCGAACTCGCCTTATTACTGCCGTAGAGTCAGTGACAACGGACATGCTGGAGCGAGTATGGGAGGAATTCGACTATCGTGTCGACTGGGATAGGCTTAGAGGCCTCAACCTTTATTCCATAGAGAGAAGGTTTGAGAGATACATCCTAATCTACACCTGGAAAATTCTAGAAGGGCTTTTAGTTGCCCCCAATACTGAACCAATTGTGCCCACCTTAACAAGAACTGGCAGAATGTGTAAAAAATATCACCTCCCACCAAACAGTCGGAGAAGGATTCAAACCCTTCAATATAATAGTATCTCTAGGCAGGGTTCTCGCCTGTTTAACTCCTTGCCTCAGTACCTTAGAGATATAAGTGCAGTCCCAGTAGATACTTTTAAAAAACACTTGGACACGTTTTTAGCCAACATACCCGACCAACCCACAGTGTCAGGGTATTCCTCTGCCAGACCAGCCCCCACAAATTCAATAGGGGACCAAATCGTATGGCAGGAGCAAGAGAAAAGAAGGGTGGCGACCCCGTCGTGGCCCCGCCTCAGGAGGCGCTGAGTGGACTTCGTGGGAGCAGCGCACCCTTGAGGCAGAAGCGCTTTAAGGTAAATTTAAGGTAAATAGAGCATTTATGAGGTGAGAGACAAAATCTGGACAGTTTTTCTTTTGGTTGATGTATCACAAATCACACTGTATTTGTAACATTAAAAAATATTCTCATTTCAAATCAGGTGAATCAATTTAAATAGCCCTGTATATTATATATTAATATATTATGAAATTATAACAGCGGAACAAATAATGCACACGGTTGAAGATCTTTAGGTCTTCTTGAGACCAGTTTTAGTCGGCTCTTTGAATTCCTTGCGGTGCTGAGCGACTGCGCGGAGAAGGTACTGCTTTTGCGCTTCATCCTTCGTGATTGTGCTGTTGAAAGCCTTAATGAGCACAACTCCTCTTTCTGCGTAATCGTTAACCACTGCCATCTTCTCTACACGTTCCTTCATTCCTTGGTAAGCTGGATCTGTTTTCCAATCATTTGGTGTCTTGGACATGAATGATTGCGCCTGTTCACTTCCGTGCTGCATGACGAGGTTGAAGAAGATTGCTGAACGTTTGGTGGCATAGAATTCCAAGGGATTGCTCGAGGAGAACGTTTTTCCGCCCACGCGCTTCAGTCCTTTTCTTTTTTCGGGAACAGCTACGATGTTGTGAGCAATCTTCCCCTTCGTGGACGCGTGAACTCAAGGATCAAAGAGTGCCAAGGGGATTAAGTGCTCAGAAATGAACCACAAATGGCGCTTCATCGCGGCAAATGCCGCGTCGTTCGTCTTTCCTGGGTGAGCTTTCAGCTGGCGCAAGAAAGTGAGGTCACTCAATGGAGCCATGTATGCAACACTGGCCTCGTTCCAGTAGCGGCCGTAAAGGAGCGTGATAAACAGGCTCTTCTTCTTGACAGCCTCCTAGTAGGAGACCATTTCCTTCCTCAGCTCTGCTGTTTCAATGAACAGGCTGTCGGGTGCACTCTCGAACTTGCTGCGATCAATGAAAACCCAGTGCTGCTTGAAGCGCTTGAATAGACCAATTTCAGGTCCACTGGATGTTCCGAAACAAGCACCGAAGGCCGCAGCAAGGACGACTTCTACCACGTGGTGTCGGCAAGCGATCCACACCAGATCAATACCCAACTCCTTTTCAATGAGAGTACAAGCTCCAGCATGAAGTCCCGTGTTGGACGCAATTGTATCAAAAACAAGACCTCGAACGTTGCCCCTCAAAGACCAGTCGTCCACAAGCTTCAGGCAGCCTGAGTCTGAGATGCTCCAGTTGCAGCAGCTACCATTGAACTCCAAGGAGTTTCTCTTCCCGTTACCGGTACAAGCACAGCCACACGGTCCACCACCTCTAACCCATGGGAGATATCTGTAAGCAGCTTACTATCCCAGTGCAAGAGAAGGGGCTCATGGGTCTTGAAAGTGGCCTGATCTTCGCGGCACACCGCTTCACGTGTACATTGTCTCAGGCGACGAATGGTGCTGCGTGAGATTGACACTTCGTCCAAGTTGTGCCCCAGCGATTTAATAGTTGCTGCGACCACTGCCATTCCTTTCCTGTCACTGATGTTGTGGCGATCCTAGGCTAAGGAAATGTCAGGCGTGATCACAGACTTCAATCGCTTAGGAGTGGAACGTTTTCGTGCTGACTCCTTAAAAACTACAGTATCTGAATCTGATGATTCAGATGTGCTTGAACTAGAAGCCTCAGTTCTCTCTGGGACCATCTCGCATCCGTCTCGCGCTTGGCCTTCTCTCGGTTCATCTCCGCCTCACACCAAATCCTCTTCCTCATTTGTTGGTCAGCCATTTTCTTGTCAATCGGGCCAAAGCTGAAGGAAGTGGGATTATCGAGCTGAGCGACAAGGAAGTTCTTGTCCTCCTCATTCATCATGGTCTCGAGGGCGTCATGACGTGAAAGATCGAACACATCGTCAAGGTCTCCGCGAAATATGTCCTCCTTCATTCTGTAGGATGGGAAATTCTTTGTGCGGTTCTTCTTCAGCCCCTTGTATTGCTCGTACAGTTTCAGGAGCTTCTTCTCAGCGTATCTGGTATCCGTCATTGGAACGTTTGCTTTTGTCCAAAACGGGATCAAAGCTTCAATGGTTATCACCGCACTGTTATATTCTGTCTTCCTCTCCTCCAGATGGTGGAACATGAATTTCAGGAGGACTTGAAGCTTGGTAGGGAGTCCTACCCTAGTTAATTTCTCCTCCGCCTTCCCTAGTAACCACACCTCACTGCTAGACCGTGTTTTTGATTGCTTCGGCGCATTTCTACACATTCCTACAAAAGAAGCCAAATTTAGTCATACTATAGTAATCAGTCATTAGTGAGACACACGTCATGCATGATTGAGCGACCTCTTAACGACACCGTAGACCAACCATACTTCACACAGTTATTCACACTAAGTGTAGGAACAAAAGCAACAATGACCCAAAAGTGAAATCTCAGATGCTAAATTTTCCCTATGCTTGTGAACCACCCTAATATATATATATATATATATATATTTTTTTTTATAGGTTATAGCCCTAGTGCTGGGTCTACAAGGCGGCTACACCAAATACCCCTGTTTTCTCTGTCTGTGGGACAGCCGAGCAGACAAGCAACACTACGTACAACGCGACTGGCCAGCAAGAGGTGGCCTGGAACCAGGTTCGCACAACGTTCTGTCACACGCTCTCGTGAATCCGCAGATGATTCTACTTCCGCCGCTGCACATCAAGCTCGGACTTATGAAGAATTTCGTCAGAGCACTCAACAAAGAAAGCCGAGCTTTCGCTTTCCTGAATCAGAAATTTCCACGCGTCAGTGAGGGCAAACTGAAAGCAGGTATTTTTGACGGCCCTCTGATCAAGGAGCTAATGAAAGATGCTCAATTCGACGAAAGTCTGGAGGACAATGAGATCAATGCCTGGCTCGCATTCAAGTATTCAAGTCCATTGTCACGAATTTTCTGGGCAACCACCGAAGTCCAGAGTACGAACGTGTTGTCGAGGAGCTCCTGCAGAGCTTCCAGGCTCTTGGTGCACGTATGTCCATAAAGATGCATTTTCTCAGCTCGCATTTAGACTACTTTCCGGACAACTGCGGTGATGTCAGCGAGGAGCAAGGAGAGCGCTTCCACCAGGATATTCGAGTGATGGAAGAGAGGTACCAGGGCCGCTGGGATGTGAACATGCTCGCGGACTACTGCTGGTGCCTCAAGAGTGACGTTCCAGCTGTGGAACACAGACGAAAGTCTTTGAGAAAGCCCTTTCGTCCACATTAACTGTACTCGTGTACCATTTTTTATATACTTTGTACATTTTCTGACAATTTAAGTCCGTTTTATAAAAATAAACTTGCTAATTTCATAACGATTATTTTCGAATTATCTATTTTTTAAAAATTGAGATAGCATAAAAACCTGACCTGATTGAGCAAAATGAGTTACATTTTTTAATTCAGCATGCAAAAATTATAAAAGAACAACTAAAAAACCTTGACCTCAGGAAAAAGAATTTCAAACGCAGACCAGTGTAATTACAAAATTTTATTTTTTGGACCATCCTAAATTTTATATATTTATATATTATGGACTGACGCAATAAACGAAAATTGTGTATTGCTAACTAAAATTGTGCTGCAGCTAATTTATAAATGTAATAAAAATCTTACTCCTAATTTTATAACTCGTAAAACTATATATATATGCCCGAAATCGCTTTGTTTCCGAGTTACAGCCCGTTATGTGTTCCAGCAAATATCCGCCTTACCTTTAAAGAAAGTGCTCAAAATGACCGCCTTGCGCTTGAATACACGCCTGAACACGCTTCGTCATAGACTGCCTGACGTGTTCAAACATTCCAGGTATTGCTCGGATTTTCTGGCATCCTTGTTCTACACGTTGGCTAAGCATTTCAACGTTGTCAATGGATGTCACGTAAACGATGGATTTCAGATGACCCCATAGGTAAAAATCGAGTGGATTCATGTCCGGGGAGCGAGCATGCCACGTAATGGGTCCTCCACGGCCTATCCATTTATCAGGAAAATGGTCATCCAAATAGTCTCTGGCTACTCAACTAAAATGAGGCGGAGCGCCGTCATGCATGAACATGAATCACATACGACGTCGGACACCAAGAGGAACTTCATCTAGTAAATCGCTTAAATCATTCCTTAAAAAAATGGAATAAGATTCTCCTGTTAATTTTCCAGGCAAAACAAAAGGACCGATTAAGTTGTCGGCAATATGTCCTGCCTATACATTGATACTAAATTGTTGTTGGTGCCTTGACTGGATGATGCCATGCGGATTCTCTCCGGCCCAGTGATGAATGTTGTGAAAATTGATCACGCCATTTCTTATGAAGGAAGTCTCATCAGAAAACAAAACGGAGGATAGAAAAGAGGATCGCGAGCACAGTGTTGAATGAACCAAGTACAAAAAGCCTCTCGTGGTGGGAAATCAGCTTCAGTAAGGCCTTGTAGCCCTTGTATTCTCTGAATGTGATATGGGTAAAGCTGTTGTCCCGGTAAAATTCTCCACACAGTTGTGTATCTTATACCCTCTGCTGCTGCTATCCTTCGGATGCTGTAACCAGGATGTTCCTCCACGCGATTCCTCCTCCAACTCAACAGTTCTGGCGCTGATTGGTTTACCACCATCTGAAACTCGTTTGTTGAATGATTGTGTATCACCAAGACGCTCCACCTATTCTCTGAAAGGTCTTCTTATCTGGCAGACGGCAATTCGGAAACTTTTCCGCATACAAATGTCTTGCTGCGGCCGCATTACACTCGGCATGTCCATACATGAGATGCATTTCTGCTATTTCTCTATTTGAATAAGCCTCCATTCTCACTTCAAATGCACACTATCACTGAATAGCACAAGAACTTTTAAGGGTTTTTTTTCACTGGACTGCACTTATTCACGGTAAGAAGTTACGAATACGAACATTGAAACACCGCGATGCACCTCTGACTGACTGATGGCTCTACACTCAACGATATTGAAACATGACATAGAGTGTACGAAACATTACAATCGGCAAGACCATACATGAAATTAGTCTCGTACGCACTCACAAACATTGTCGGCAAGCAATGTTTGTAAACAGTTTGCGGAAAGAATTGCGTAAACACAAAACGGGCTGTAACTCGGAAACAAAGCGATTTCGGGCATATGTTTATATAAGCTTTTTTCATTGTTTTCAGGTCTGAATCCATCCTGAAAGTGCGTCCCACATGTTATGAAAACACCCTGTGTGTGTGTGTATAGTATATATATATATATATATATATATATATATATATATATATATATATATATATATATATATATCGGGTGGTCCGAAAAAAAATGACGCATTTTTAAAAATTAATATCTCAGTAACCCCCTTCCTTATCATGACAATTTTATATGCAAGATACTTTCAAACTTCTTTTTTGAATGCAAGAAACGGAATTCTGATATCTTTTATAGTTTCTCGCAATTAACAAAAGTAACAACATGGGTCAAAAAAAAACAAAAATCGCAATATGATATCCGTTTTTTATACGATATCATTTTATACGATATCATGCGATATTTTTGCAAGTTATTACAAAACTCTACAGGAATGAACAAGTCAAATTGGTGGATATTTTATTTTTAACAATTCGTCAGTACCTTAATGATGTTGTCAGAGGAAGATCGTGTTCTCATTAAAAATTGTACTGTGAAAAAGGATGGAAGACTGGAAGGTTATTGCAAGAGTTTCCCGGCAAAAAGTGGAAAAGGCGTGCAGTGGAAAGACTCTTAAAGAAGATTCGCGAATCGGGAAGTACTGCCAGAAAACCAGGAAGCGGTAGACCTAAAACAGCTTCGGTTCCAGAAAATGTGGATACATCAACGATAAAATCTGCTCTCAAGAAGATAAACCAGAAGTCATTGTCACAAAGAACAATTGCTAAACATTGAATATTGGAAAGACTTCTGTACACCGAATAATTAAAGCACAAAAACTAAAAGCCTTCAAAAGAATAGTATCTTCTAGAAAAAGTGATACTTAAGGATAAAAGAAAAACAAGGTGCAGAAAGTTACTTGATAATTTCTCTGTCGTTGATATTAAAAAGATAGTCTTCACGGATGAAAATGATTTCACTCTAGAAATTCCGCGAAACCGTCAAAATGATGTTGTCTACGGGCGTGGTAAAAAGTGTGACATTTCAATAAACAGATTGTATCATGAAACGTCAAGATTCTCCAAAAAGGTTATGATGTCTGCAGGGGTCTCTTGGAATGGCAAGACAGATGTTCATTTTATTGAAACTGAAAAGACAAAGGTGAATTCTGCAAATTACATTGAACTTTTAAGAACAAAATTGTTGCCGGATTGTCGTCGCCTGTATCAAGAAAATGATTTCATATTTCAACAAGATGGAGCACCGTCGCATACAAGCTACGCCACACAGTCGTTTCTGATTAGCAATACACCAAAATTAATAACGAAAAATGAGTGGCCACCACAAAGCCCAGATTGTAATCCCTATGGGACTACTCAATTTGGGAGTTACTAAAAGAGAAGGTTTACCGAGGTCGACGAGAAAAATTCACCGAATCAGAATTAAAAAGTAAAATACTTGAATCTTGGCAAGAAATTGGCATTAATGAAGTAAGAAGTAATATTTTTGTGTGGAAGAAAAGACTTAGATTAGTGTGTCAACAGAGTGGTGGTCCAATCGATCATTTACTGTAAATTAATTAGTTAAATTTCTGATTAAAGTTTTCCTTTCTCATGATATTCGTTTTTTTGACCCATGTTGTTACTTTTGTTAATTGCGAGAAAACTATAAAAGATATCAGAATTCCGTTTCTTGCATTCAAAAAAAGAAGTTTGAAAGTATCTTGCATATAAAAATTGTCATGATAAGGAAGGGGGTTACTGAGATATTAATTTTTAAAAAATGCGTCATTTTTTTCGGACCACCCGATATATATATATATATATATATATATATATTACGTAAAATGCGAGAGATACAATAAATGAAATTATGTACTAATAACTAGAATTGTTCTACAACTATTTTATAAATGTATTAGTTATACTTTTTTTAAAATACGGCTTAAAATCTTACACATAGTTTTATTATTAGTATTATTATTATTATTATCTAATAAGTTGTTGAAAATGCCTAGTTTATTCTTATCCTGCCAACACCAAAAAACCTTACATCGTTTCTTCAATTATCTCGCATACCGTGTTTTGGGGCCCAGCCTCGTATTAGACGTGTAACTCTGACTCCTCATCATCATACTGTTGCGACGGCGTGCTCATATCTATGTAATCGCGCCTCCGACCTCATAAAATAAAAAGGAAAACTATTACAGTAAACCGCGCTTTATTATTATTATTATTATTATTATTATTATTATTTTCACAGAATAAAGAGAGATGCATAATTGTATGATGAATTAGCGATTGTTTTAAAATAAAATCGGATTCTTACCCCTCAAGATCGCTGATTTCAATTTCCTCCCCGAACGTTTCCTTATACTGTAGCAAGCAGCGAAGTAAATCCTCGTCAGTGCTTTAAAATAAAAAAAATAATAAAAACTACTGTTCATTTCATTTCAAAATCCAGATTATGTAACAGGAATTAAATAGATTCATAAACTGTGGAGACAGAGACTTAAATACTAGACTGATCATGACATTGAATTTGAGATACATCATACTTACAGTTCGTAATCGGAACAGAGTGCCACATTTGTGCCTCTCGGAAGAGTGGTGGATTCGGGACGCGGTGGTTGTGGTGGCAGATTCTCCACATCTTGGCTTGAAGCACCCTGCCATCGTCGACTATCCCGATCAGGTGAACACATGCGTTGCTCTGTAAAATAACGCTTACATGGAGATTGGGTATGTATATATATATATATATAACAAAAATATATGCATGAATCTCGATTCTGAATGTATATAGCTAAAATAATAATGCTCACATCGTATCATTGCAGATAAACAGCTGTGGCATCGCAAAGTCTGCAAGGTATTTGTGAATGGATGAATCGGACCTTTCAAATAAAAACGACACAAGAATAAATTTGGTCACAATACAGAGTCTATAATCACAAAAAATCACAAAAAACACACTTCTACATAATTATTGATAAACAAAAATTTATTTCTATATACTACTTTTTCACAGAACACTTGAAAAAAATATTTCCTTCTATATACAGCAAAAAGACGTTAACAATATATATATATATATATATATATATAGATATATATATATATATATATATATATATATATGATGTATATATATATAGATATATATATATATATATATATATAATATATATATATATGATGTATAAATGCTTACATTAGAATTTCGGACAATCGGCTAAGTTCATCCTGGCTATTGGCTTGTATGCGACAACTGAAAAGCTTTTCCTCCAGTAAAAATGAATCGACTATGCCTCTGTTACTGCTTTTATAGGTGCAGGGAGAAACCACCTAGAATGGGCGTGCTGAAGAAAGGCCTCCCCCGCACTTTCAGAAAGCAGCATTTATTGGATGATTGGGTTTAGTGGGCGGTCCTTGCTTCGTTGATCAAGCTTAGCCGTTTAATATATATATATATATATATATATATATATATATATATATATATATATATATATATGGTAAATGTTCATAAATTAATGTGAAATTAAATTCTACACATGCGGCTCATTATACACAGTCGATGCAAGGCTAAATACATAACAATAAAGAAGTCAGAAAGTTAAAATTAGATACCAGAATTAGTTCTCGTATAAGTTCTTCAAATGAATACGTATCTAGTTCAGCTAATTTTTCCTCAGATATTCCATTTCTTAGTTCTGGATTCATTTTGGTTTCTAATTTATCAGTGTCTTTTGTCAAGTATAAGTTGTCTAACTTAGAGACTGAACCTAGGGCTTTCCTACCGTGTATCAAGAGGTTTAGTTCTAAGGTTAGGCTCAAGGTTCATGATTACGGGCTGGTTCTTAATCTTGAAAGACTTTAATAAGCATGGCCTAGCCAAATAAACCCAACAATGTAGAAACCGCAATATACTCGTACTGTCGTTATTCTGCCAATAAAATATTTACTAATATAGGGTCTATTTTAAAGAAGTTACAATAATTAATCATGCATTTAGTGGTAAAGACTCGCTTCCTACTTCATTTGGTAATTGGTGCAGTGTTTTGGGGGTTGTTTAACCTCCTTTGTAACAAAGGTCATGTGATAGAGGGTCCTACAGCTTTATGTAGGATCCAAGCCGTGGGTCACTACATCATCTGGATGCAGAGGACAGTGCCCTATCCAATTATTGCTTAGCGTAAACAATCGTATTTAATTTTAGACTTTCTTGTATGAATATGAATACAGAAAGCGATACTTCGTGGAAAATGTAGGGCTTGCTGCGCGAAATCTAATTTGAACGGTAATTTGAATAATTAGATATGGTAACAATAGTAATAATAAATGCTTCTTGTTGCAGGGTTCACATAATATATATATATATATATATATATATATATATATATATATACATTTTAACTGCAAACAACACACAGTATAATTAATGTAAAGAACGACGCTTGTGTAGAAGAACGTTCCGCACAAGATGAGGAGGAAGAACAAATGAATGAAAAATGAGGTTACCACCCGGGAATCGAACCCGGGATCTTCCGATTGCCGGTCAGATATGCTATCCACTACACCATGGGCCTCGATTAATCAAATGTCGTAATTCTCCTACATACGAGCAGAAACCAATGCCCTGAGGGGGCACCTTCGCATGCCGTACCTACAGTTATATACATTTTAACTGCAAACAACACAGTATAATTAATGTAAAGAACGACGCTTGTGTAGTAGAACGTTCCGCACAAGATGAGGAAGAAGAACAAACAAATTAATTATACTGTGTGTTGTTTGCAGTTAAAATGTGTATATATAGGTACAGCATGCGAAGGTGCCCCCTCAGGGCATTGGTTTCTGCTCGTATGTAGGAAAATTACGACATTTGATTAATCGAGGCCCATGGTGTAGTGGATAGCATATCTGACCGGCAATCGGAAGATCCGGGTTCGATTCCCGGGTGGTAACCTCATTTTTCATTGTTTGTTCTTCCTCTCATCTTGTGCGGAACGTTCTTCTACACAAGCGTCGTTTTATATATATATATATATATATATATATATATATCATATATACAGTAGTCCCTCTATAATCGTCGCCATCGACTATTGTCGTTTCGATCTATCGTTGTTCTCTATTTAACACTATTATTTCGTTAATTGTCCTCCCTCTATTAATCGTCGTCTGCCCGCGGGGTCATCAGTCTTTGTTGAGCGCTCAGTAGAGAAGGACGTCGCGCAGTTTTACGGACAATGTTGAAGAGCTCTTGGAATCTCATAGTGCAGAACTCAACACTGAAGAACTGTTGCAGCTTGAAGAGCACAGGGTATCAGAGGAGTCAAATGAAAAGCAAGAAGAGATTGTTAAGACATTGACAACAGGAAATCTGAAGGATTTCTTCTGGCACTGAGAGAAGATGAAGGATGTTTTAGAAAATGACCCCAATGCAGAAAGATCCTCCAAATTCATTCGAGAAGGCAATCAAGCCTTTCATTGCTACAAGGAAATCTTAGCAGAGAAAAAAAAGGGTACAAGACAACCAACTCTGGATTATTTCTGCAAAAGAAAATTAGATCTACCGAAGTCTCGCCATCCATCAACATCAACAGCAGTAGATCTCCCTGATCTGCTGATGGAGGGTGAGTCACCTACCAAACAATAAAACTCCATCAACAAACCCCACCATCCCCGATCCATACGCAACCAGCCACTTCATAATTTGGTAAGTACAGTACAGCAGGTGGTCTGGAACGAATTGACATTATTACATGTATTTCAATGACTCGTTAATCATTGTTTCTTTAATCGTCGTCTGTTCACGGAACCAATTAACGACGATTATAGAGGGACTACCGTGTGTGTATATATATATATATATATATATATATATATATATATATATAGTAGTGGTGGACCGGATATCCGCATCATTTTTAACATCCGCATCCGCACTTCTGACTGCGGATGTTATGCGGATATTACCTCTAATAAATTATGCAATTTACAATTAAATTAGCTTATAAAGTAGCTTATAAGGCCCAGTCAAGCACATTTCATGTAAAGTATTAATTATTAATGAACAAACAAATATATAAACCTCAAAATATAAATACCTGGTAACACAGAAAATTGAATGAAACTTGTTTCATTCAATTTTCCGTGGCTGAAACTCTTGAGAAAGTTATTATTTTTATCATAATGAAAACATTAATATTAATTTTAATTCTTATGCATTGCCTGCCATAATTGTAATATCAAGAAATTTGAAAAATTATGTCATATATTCATAATTCTATATTATATTGATAGATTAACTAAATATTCGCCTCCGCGGATATTGAAATTAAAGATCCGCAGATGTTGAAAAACTGACATCCGGTCCACCACTAATATATATACAGGGCGTCCAAAAAAATGTATACACACTTTAACAGCTGATAGCTCAATTGATGTTTCTTTCTTTCCAAGTTAAAACCCATTAGAATTAATAATGGCAGTCAGACTAAGCTTTGAACAAAGGAAATTCATTCTAAAATGCTACTGGAAGTGTGAAAACGCAGTTGAAGTGCAAAGACAGTTTAGGAGGGAGTTTCAAACAGATCCACCAACGCGACTTACCATCACTCGAATTAGAGATAAGTTTGAAGCCGATGGAACTGTTCAGAATGTCCACAAGAAGCGTTATCAGCAGTGCCTGGACCAGAACGGACGTCAGTTTGAAAACAGGCGTTGACAAAACAATTAAATAATGTCTGTAGATTCTATTACATTTTGAAAATGAAATGTATTTTAATAAACACTGCCTTTATAATTATTTAAAGTGTGTATTACATTTTTTGGGGACGCCCTGTATATATATATATATAAATATATATATATATATATATATATATATATATATAATATATATATATATACAGTGAAGGTAGACCTTAAACTTCTATTTATCTTAGTAAACAATGTATATGTAAATATGAGATAGTGCCTAAGTATGAAAAAATTTTATTATTAGAGATTTGTTTTGTATTTTTGACGGTAAAGGTCGTAATGATAGAACATTAATTACAGTATTTCACATGTCTCATTTTGACTCGACCTCTTTACAAGGAAATAGCAGAAGAGGCAGTTCCCTTGGAAAGTAGATAAACAAGAAACCTTCCAAATTTGTAAGTATCATAATTTTAACCACAGACTATCGTCAAACTGTAATTGAAGCTGTACGTATGAATAATTAAGAATCTGTAATTGAAAAGAACATATTCCTAAATGAATTAAAATGTCTAATCTTATACGTGCTAAAATACTAGTTACTCCAGTTACAAATAAAGAAAATTCTTATAAACAATAAAAAGATTTGAACAGGGCAGTTGTCTCAGTTACTAAATGACAGACGGAATTCAATGTTCAAAATGTAAAGTCATACATTTTAGTAAATGTGTACAGATATACAGGATGTTCGGAAAGTCACTGTGCACTTATATAATCGAGATCGTCCACTCACGCTTGATGACCTGAAAACTGCAATAACTGCGTACATAAAGTCCATTTCAAAAGAAGAACTGACAAAGGTGTTTCAAAATAAAATAAGACGGGTCCAGGCCTGTATTGCTGTTAAAGGACATCACTTTCAACACCTTTTATAAGTTCTGATGGTCTCATCCATAACCTCTATCATATATGCAATGTTATACTATTGTATGCTATTAAATAAATATAAGTGCACAGTGACTTTCCGAACACCCTGTACAAGACGCAATTATTATAAGAATTATAGGGAATTGTGAACACGCATCAATTTAGAGAAGTGTTAATTAAAGTAATGTGAATTAATAAGAAATACATCGTGAAGGCTAAAGGAGGCGCTCTTAACTATGCAAACAAACAGATCGTTAACTTTAATTCGCTCAAAGATTGCTAATTTCGTTAACTTGTGTGACGGTGTAGACATTGTATTTCAAGATTTAATTAATGTATGGTAAATAATTCCAAATCCATGAGCGAAATTAGTTACCCATAAATTTACATTTTCTCTGAATTATATATCCATTTTTCAAATATGCGGTCAGGGACTTGAAATTTTAATGAAAAATGTGTTCATCATTCATAAGGAAAACCTATTACTTTAAATATTGGTATGCAATTTATGAAGCTAAAATAAAATAGTTATCATTTTAATTTCCTTCTCCACAGCACCCCGCATCACAGAATCAACATCTAGAAGAGAAATTCGTTTCTTGGTTTCAATTC